>JAVQJD010096920.1:0-37736 GCA_036023655.1 Nannoperca australis | reverse complement strand
AAAAAAAAAAAAAAAAAAAAAAAAAAAAAAAAAAAAATGCATGTAAGATCCACTCCCCCACCTCACCGGTAAAGCATCTCCAAATTCCCATGCTCTCTCGCTCTCCCTCTTGAACACACACTCGACACACAGACGCACACATATACAGCTCTCCTTGAATATCCGTTTCATGCCTAAAATAGTAAGATGCACACAATGTCATGGAGCTCTGAGGCAATCACAGGTTGTGGGAGCACATAATGTGATTCCAGGATGACATTTCACTAATTATGCTCTAAGTTATAGATAAACAAAAGCTGTTTTTCTTTTTTTCACCCCATGCCGTGTACATTTTGCTGAAAATAATCATATGCTTGTAACCTGAAAACTCCAGGTACTGTCAAAGGTAGCCTGTTGGAGGCTTAACAAACCTCTCCACATGGACTGGTGTAGAAACTGTGAAAATCATAATTTCTCTTTTTATTTTTTGTGCTGCTGTTTTAGAAGTTAGTTAAATTTAGTAGCAATTTGTGACATTTTGTTTTGAAAAGTTCTATATAAATTAAATGTATTCTTTTTTTATTATAAATCAAAACAAAATTAAACATAATTATTGTAGCATTGGCATTTAGCAGCATCTTGCTTGATAAGTATTGTTTCCACTCTTCAGCTGTTTGGCGTAGGAGGAGAATCTTTCTGTGTTTGTTGTTGAACTAAACCTCTCATTTGTAGTTAGCTATAAACAGCAATTATATATAATATATTATCATCCTGTCTATAATTTGAATGTTGATAACTTGGCCCCAGACAGTACACCTTATAGAGACTTGACCTGCATAAAAAAACATAAATTTAAGGTCAAAGCAGAGCATCAAGAAAAATGTATTCTGTTCATGGATTGCATAAAACAGCACATGTATTACATAAGCACTCCGTAGCTAGCAGCATTTAAAGTAACTACAAGTTAGTAATTCTAATGTATGTATTTGATGGGATAAAGAGAGAAGCCAAAATACACAAGATACGGGTCCTACCATCTTGTGCTGGTGACGTCATTTGGAGAGAGTCCAAAGTGCCAGAGTCTACGCAGTGCGGTGGTGAAAAATGAACAATTGAACAGCGTAATAAGAACTACCTAAAATGACAGAAACCGTCTTTGGGGGGAAATTTATTTGATGTGTACTTCAACTTTTTAATTTGGCCCACGTCCCATCCGCTAACATGGAGGAGGCAGGGTTTATGACTTATACTGCAGCCAGCCAGATGTTTTGGCTTTACTTTTGGCTAGCTGTGCCGTCGTCCATCTATATACAGTATACAGTCTATGGACAAAACCTATGAGATGTGACTACTGTCTGTCAGACCTTTCTTGACAAAAAGAAAACCTACTATTTGCTGCTTTGGAACTGAAAGTAAATGTTGTTTTAAGCTGTTTGAACAAAAGCTCATATAGCTTGAGGGGCTCAGTCTATTTCTCTGTATGAAAACAATATCCAACTGTTAGCTGCATACAGAGAAGGATTACTCAGTATGTTTTTTAGGTTTATCTCTATTAAACATTTGGACTGTATCAAAACATGATTTTTATCACTTTGATTTTAGGAACACAAAAATAAGCAAAGCTCAACCCCTTGTAGATTATACTGTGACTCATCCTTTTAGCCACCTGAGTTATACCTTCACTTTCAAGACCGTGAACATCACGCCTTTGTCCATCTGAGTATTACCTGGCAGTTTAGTTGCAGGTGTAAAAGTGAGACAGGTCGAAGAAACGGATTCATCACAGCAGCCAGTTTCTGTTGTGTTCTGTCCTTTTACAAGGGCAAATACATTCTAAATGTAAGAGATGGAGATTTAATGCATGAAATGGTTGAGGCATGAGCCTGAAGTCTGTTGTTACTCTCAGCTGCTAGTGACTTAAATTTACTTTCAGGTGAGAATAAATAAAGTCTCCTCATTTCAACTGACAGTCCTTTTGGAGGCCACTTCACTGTCACCCCGTAGGATCCTTGGGATATGGACTATTGATTCAAGAGCAGTTTTGCTTTGTGATGTTTATTTTGGCTCTTGCATGATCATGTTTCTCTATGGAATGCTCTAACTTAAGAATATGTCCTTTTCAAGACATTTGATCTGTGGCATTTCTTTTTCCCAACAAGGCCTTCTCACATTTTATGCAGCAAAGTCCTTAGTCTTAATAGTAATCAAAGCTTACTTGTGACTGATGTGGCCTAAAAAAATAAACCCATTCATCATTATACAGGGACATCATTGTTTTGACGTCTGCTGATAATTGGGTCAGATGAAGTAGAGCTTGACTTGATCAAAACCAATGTAGAGCCTCATTTGTAACACACATACTTCATTAGTCGCCCTACAATGAGCAGCCCCTACAGCACAAGCTTACTGCTGTCATTTTGAGAAACAGTTAAGTCTTGTAAAAGCATGTTTGATACTGTATTTTCCACTTGAGAAAACCTGTGCCTCCGTAATCCTTTGCGGTTGCAATTTGCGTTTGGGTGCAAGCAATTAAAACTCAGGTTTCAAGCTAATTGCATTCTGACAAAAGTGTGTCCGTTCAGCGATGTGCATGTATCAGCGTGAGTGTGCCAGGTTGTGTGACAATGTTACGTGAGTAATGGCTGTTTTGCACCGGTTATATGTCACTGCCATTCATTGACTTCTAGCATACAAATCTGCTGTCCTCTTTCTGTTTCCTACCTGTGCGATACAGAGTTTTTTTCCTCTTGAAAATTGTATCAGAAGTACTGGACCCAGGACTACAGATTGTGTCTGGGAAGTTTTAAGTTGGGGGAATTATGCCTAGTTTTTTTTCATTAACTCTCAAGCGTTCTTGAGCTCCTGTGTCTGTGGACCCACTTATGTAGTGTTGATTGGGAAGTGAGAGTCATGAGTGGTGCCACCTGTCAATTAGTGGGACCTTCACCTAATTAACCTGTCCTATATAATGGTAAATGCTTGCGGAAGACCATGTAGACTGAAATACCATACTATATGTCGGAGCACTAAATAATGAGAGTCCACTACAGACCTTTCAGTTAGAAAAGGCAACCATACATACAGGCAGATGCTGAAAGGGGAACATAAAATTAGATACTTATTCCCAGGATAGAGAGAGCGTGTGTGTGTGCCTGTGCGCGCGTGCATGTGCGTGTGTGTTACCGTTACCCTGCATTGATACGAGAAACTTGGTCAATGGCTTGCAGTCATGTAAATCACGGCTAATCACTAGGATAATGATAGGGTAAGATTTGGATCAGATTTAAACTTAGAGACCGCACCCGTATAATTTCCTTTTGCATGTGAGTTAGGTTTAGCAGCTACTTGTATTGCAAGACCTAATGTCAACATTGTAAACATTACACATGGTGACGGCACATCCTTCTGCTTGTCTGTATTAAATATGTTGTGTAAATAGTTGCCTTTTCTATCCTGAGGAGTAGTGACTGATGGTGACAGCATGGTCGTGATTTTTACACACTATACCTTGTTTGTACACATCTTCGTAATCGCTGAGAGAAGTGGGTGTGGATGTTGGATTGTCAGTTTCAGAAAGTTCCAGAAGTTGTTTAGCGACCCCAATGTGTGAGTGGAGCGGTTACCGTAGGTTACTGTACTATGCTAGCCTCCTTGAGTGACCATAACCACAGTAAGTAAAGGAACAACAAGAACAGGACAACAATTTACTGTTCAACAGACATTTGAGATTGACAACAATGACCACTGAGGAATTTCCTGTTATCCATCTGGTATCTTTAAAAACAGGGCATTTAAACTGGTGGTTTAAGAGTTGATTCCTGTTTTCAGTAATTGTCATTCCAAGGCAAGCTGCAAGGTTTCCTCTTGGGGAACAATGTATTTCAACTTTAAGCACCACAGTACAGCAAAGACTGTAGTTAAGGGAAAAGAAAAAAAAATTGTAGCTCATTATATTTTTCTCTCTCCCAGCGATAATCACTGTGGTTCCTAGTCCACACTGCTTTTCCTTTATTTTGACATTTTATATCAAATATTTCATTAATCCAGCCTAGCAAGGAGCTGAGAACACTGTTTGAACATGACAGGCTCAAGGGGATGAGGAGGAATGGGCTTTTAATGAAGAGGACAAGGTTTTAGCTTGGGAAAATGAATACCAGCAAAGAGTGGGAATTACTTCTCTGTCACTTTGAAGTTAATGTAAGAGGCTCAATTAAATTGAAAGAAAAATCCTATTTTTTTCCGGACTTTGCTCTGCTTAGCAGAAATCCTTAACCTTTTGCGCAAAGAGCCTTCTCACATGCTCCGGACGTCCTTGCTTCTGCATCTTGTTTCACACTCTACAAGATGAGGAATTGGGTGTTTTTGCTGCACGTGGGATATGACACTCTTGGTTGACAGCAGTGTGTAAATGCACATGGTCAAGGCCCATTACCTCACCAGTGAGTGGTACATTCAATAGAGAAAATGAATTTTTTTCTTCAGTGAAATAAGTACATTTTTTCTCCATATGTGAGGATAAACACTTTTCCTGCTACAGGGATTGGAAATATAGCTCGCCAGAGCAGTCTGTTTCAGTCATCTCACAAAAGTCAAAACATGAGGAAAAAAAACTCCTCATCTTATTTTCATGGGACGGGAACCTCACAGTAACCACATTTGTACTGTTGCTTTGATGAAAGTTCACAGCACATAATATGCACACTTTTTTCAGGGAACACATTTTTTTGCAGAGAGTTGACACTGTAGATTAAATCAGGGGACAGTATTTGCAGTTAAAACTAACAATATGTGCTTCCACTCTGCGAGTTCAGCAGATTCCACAGAATTGCTGGACAGATTTGGAGATCTCTCTCAAGCCGTAGCACTGAATTAAATGCACATTACAATAAGAATGGATTTAGTTAAACATCTGCCCTTTTTCCATCAGAACTAGTCTCAAACTACATCTTGCGTATTTCAGATGTGATCCAACCTCAGGCAGTGGACTGAAGCTCATGCTGAGTACGATACAGACTCACTTGGAATTACTAGTGATGCATTTTGTAAGTCTATGTAGACTTAAGGCCACAGTAAACTCTGAAAATGGTTGAGATGACTGGAGACAAAAACAAAAGGAAAGCTAGAAATAAAACAGGGTCATGTTCCAGATATTTCAGATATATTTTATAAAGTGGAATTAAATTGAATTAGAGATACAGTTTACAGGAAAATATACTGTACTGTGTACCAAGGTGGATTCACATTAGACCGCAAGGATGCATTCACTCCAAAGTGGATTTATAAAGGCATATCAACAATAAGTTATAACAGATGAACAATTCATTTTAGAGAAAATAATAGTAAATTTGTGATTCTTTGGTCAGTGACTTTCGTTGAAATCAGTAAGACATCTGTCTTGTTTTGTCGTGGCTTAAATTGTTTGGATTCATGCAGTTATGCATGAGTGAATGAGTCATTTTTAACATTAATAAACTCCTGACGGGATTTCAATGAACAGGAAAATGTTTATCTACTTGATGAAAGTTGTCAATTGATGCTATATCTATGAAGGTCATATGAAAAAGTCACATTTCCACTTTCTGTTGGCTATTAAAGCAACATTACGTAACTATTTTACCTTAAAATAATAGCTTCATAATCATTTTGATAGTATACTGACTTAATAGGCAGAATTATGCCTTTTATCATTCCTACTCCACAACCCGAAAGCATATTCTTGCACTATGTAGCTTCGGTTGAGTGGGTACGATTCCCCACGAGAAGTAACGCTTTACGACACTATGACACATCTAACACGGTCTAGCCCGGCTTTCTGACGTAGGAAGCTAAGAATAGAAGACACCTGACGAGAGTATATCTCAAACTGGCTTTTGAGCATTGGTGAGAGCTTTGCAAAATAAAAGGCTGCAAAACAGATGTCAAACTGGCCTTGTTGGTGTTGGAGTAGGAAGTAATCTTAGCTGGCTTGCTATGTCTTGTGGTGTTGCACTTGCTTGATGTTTGGCTGTGTTAGCAAAGTTGACGACTCACTCATTTTTGATCATAAGCCACGTCAGCCCACCAAATCCAAATCCTTCAGCTTGTCAACAAATGCACGACACAACGTGTGTATCTGTAGCTGTCCATGTGGTGAATTGCACTCTGAAAACTGTAGAGGCTCCAAGTCGCAAAAAATACAAATTCTTTCAAAATGTTGCTTTAATGGATTTAATGAATAAGGCAATGCATACCATCACAGAGGGACATGTTTAGTAGTAAATTATGTTTATTACTGGGCTGGTATGTATAACTGACCACACAACTACTGAACTAAAAATACGCAACTGCATTAGATATAAATCTTTTGATATTATCATGCTTAGCTCCATGTGTAACGCTCTGGGTAGTTTCCCCCCTGAGGTGAACATCTATTAGAGAGAGCACCAAATCAAACCATTTTCCAGACTGGGCTGTCCTCTTGTCTAATCCTCCCCCCCCCCCCCATTTACCTCCCTCATGAATTCTCCTGACAACTCTGATAACACCAGAAGCTGGATTCACAAAAACTGCTATTTGCATCCAAAAGCCAGTTGGCAAGCACAATCACCATTCTCATAACAGCCACAACAGGCCCCTCTTACAAATGTTTCCTCACGTCTAACAGTGCATTTATTCAGTGGCCAGGCTCAGGGAGCAAATGGCTGAGTAACCTTGCATCCCATCGTGAAGGTTATCACTTTCCTTGCAGAGTTAGAATGTCTTGCAGGTGCGATGACAATTTCACGACCAATTACGCTCCCTCTCACTCATCACCGTTTGACAATGTCGCCCTAGATGAAGTTGAGGATTTTACTCCTGTAAACTGCTGAACTTACTGCCCTGATCCTTCTTACTTTACATTCAGACAAATAGAGCTGTTCCTACTGTTTAATATACTGTCTTTTAACAATGATATCACTGAATGCTTCTGAATATATGCTTCTATATACTCACAATGAAACTGCTGGATGGGGCTTGTGCTGATGGATGAGCAACTCTAGGTGAAAAAAGGGATTCTGGAGCCAGTGCAGTCCTCGTGCTCACAGGCTGTCAACCTGCCAGCACTCAGCCGAAACCTCGAGTGATTGCATACAGGATTTAACACAGGCCTCATGATAGTGTACATACAGCATACTGCAGATGGAATCATTAATAATCGAATGCTGGTAGAAACTGCTTAGACTGCAGAAGGCTGCGTGCAATGTCATGCCAGTGTGGTTTATTCATGTCTTTTAGTTTAAAGTCTTTGTTAATTAATCCCACAATTTGTTTAGTTAAGCAGGAACACTCACAAACATTTAATCCAGTAAGCTTCAGAAAGATGCTTTTTCTTGAAACAATTAACTTGCTCTGTTGTCTTCAAACAGTTTTACCAGATCAAGGGATCCCAGGGGAGATAAAACAACATTGTGTTCCCAGTCCTCTGAGGGATGACATTTACCCCAATAAACATAGTGAGTGTAATCTTTAACAAAACAAAATATGACGGTGACATTTAAGAAAGTGCCACGTTGCACTTGTAAGGCTGACGAGACAAAGGCTTCCTCTCTGCTAGAGGCTTCATTAATGTTTTTCTGAATGTGAAAAAAAAAAACAAAAAAGGCCAGAGTTTTTATTGGCACTCAGCACGATTATGCAGTAGCCATGCACACCTTGTGATCTAAGGAAATTAGCTGTGAAATATGGAGTCGGGCTGATGTCAGGTTTTAATTGAAGCCCTCTTTTTCTCACTTTCAAGTTGGGCTGCATAAAGGTATGCAGCTTTACATAACTAAATAGAGCATGACAAACCTCTGAAATGAAAAGGTATAGCATTGGTCATGCTACTCAAATCTTTTGGTGAAAATGACAACCCATTCATTCATTTTGTCTGCTCATGTCAGCCTTTTTTCAAGGTTGCTGTAGGCTAGAGTCCTCGTCAGAATCTATTGCTAGCCCCCCCATTACAAATATACAATATAAATTATTTGTATCCGACACACAGTCCATTCTCGGTGCTCGTGTGCTGCTAAATGTGTTCCCCTTTAGTGGCTTTTGTTTCTCACCTTATTGTTCAGTATGATAGGTTATCCAGCTAAATTGGACATGTCACCTTAGCTTATAGATGCTTTCCTTTGTGACCTTAAGTTCATATAGCAGAAATTGCTGTGGTCTATTTATGTTTATAGTTTTGCTGAAATCGATTTTCATTTGCAGAACCCAGAGAAAAATCTGGGTCATCTTTGGAAAGGCCACCAATGCCTCAACAAGCAATCAATGGCCAGCATTATTTTTACTGGAAGAATTTTAGTGGAAAAACCTCTACCCCGGACATTTTACATGAAACAATTGCATGTTAAATGTGACACAATTCAGTGTTCAAACACATCAACAAGTTTAGTTTTTGAGTTTACCACAATAGGGCACCACACCACACGAACACCAGCTAAGTCTATTTTATTTGGTAGCAGGTCAGGCCGAGGTGTTGTTTTGCCATGAACCTACAGGCTGTAGTCTGGATATGGGGACACCAATATACGGACTTCTTGCAGTGCTGTTGGCTTTTTAATGGTGTATTAAGCTTTGTCGTCACAGTCATGGTCTTTCATTTCCTGCAAAGTAAGGTCGACGATAATTACTACTAACATAATCACTGTCCAGTTAGTGATAATCTTGGTCCTCTTGTTATTGAAAACTCCTCATTATGCATTTCAAATGGACCCATATGCAATTCAAACATCCATTCATCTGTTCATGAAAAGGACATTCATTGCATTCTAATAATTAAATTATACCCAATGTAAGGCAATGCTTATACTGATTATTGCAGCTGTCATGTTAATATCTTTACCCAGTTATCTTATTTAATTTAAGGACACAATGTGAGAAAGCATAACCTGATATAACAAAGGAGAGTTACTCAACTTTTCAAATTTTTTTCTTTACAAAATACTTCAGGGATAATACTTTTTGAATTTAGATGTTTTTACATTCAGATGTAGTCGGAAATATTTTCATTTATTTGTGTGTATGTGGTATTTAAGGTGGTAAAGAATTAGCGTTTACAGCAACACTCTGAGGCTAACGTGAGGCACAGGTGCTTTTGGCTAAACACATGTCAGCATGCTAATATGCTCACCATGACAATTCAAACATGCTGACCTGCTGTTTAGCACGTATTATGTTCACCATGTTCACCATCTTAGCATGTTAATGTTTAGAATGAATGCATCAACACAATGTACAGCTGAGGCTGATGGGGATGTCATTAGTAAGATACTTGGTCACAAATCAAAGAATTGGAATAACTGATAAAGACGCTAGATGACAGGATCACCAAAGTTATTACACATGGCAATCCATCCAATAGTCGGAACCACAAATATCAACCTCATAGTGCTA
Organism: Nannoperca australis; assembly: GCA_036023655.1. Taxonomy (NCBI): domain Eukaryota; kingdom Metazoa; phylum Chordata; class Actinopteri; order Centrarchiformes; family Percichthyidae; genus Nannoperca; species Nannoperca australis. The sequence goes on along the minus strand of JAVQJD010096920.1, from coordinate 28,358 downwards.
GAGAAAAGGTTGGGAGATAACCAAAGTCAGTACACTTAGTCTGTTTAATATTTCATGGCAATCCATCCAATAGTTGTTGAGATATTTCAATTTGGACCAAAGCAGTGGACCGACTGACATAACCCTAAAGCAATGCTGCTAGTGTGGCTAAAATGAAGAGGAGGCCCCAGGCCATTGATTCATTCGGCCTATGTAGAACTTAAAGATAAGGGTAAACAAAACACAAACAAAGCCACAATACCTGTGCCATCTTCCCAAAACAAGGTATCAGAGTAAACAAAGTGTTGATTGGGCAGGGAGGAAGACAGCAGAGGGCCTCTAATGTTCCCGGCCTCTATAACAATTAGAACAGACGAGGTACACCTCAGGGAAAAGGACATCAAAGTTAAAATAAACACCACAAAGGACCAACAGAGGGACCACATAAAACACATGAATCTTTCAAATCACTCTAGGTTTACAACTTGGCCTCCTTTCTCTCTGTGTTTTGTTTCTGCACACGTGCTACAAAGGTCATCCGTGTACTGGATGCAGGAAAAGCAAAAGAGCAAGAGCAAGAGTTCAAGTAAGAGCTAAGCCTCCTCATGCAAAACAACGAATACCAATGAAGTCCCTGTAGTTTCTATACTCCTATTTTTCTAACTAGCCTTTGTGTTACCACACATCACTAGTATGTGAATTATCAAGCAACTCATATAAACCTTTGTCAGTGGTTAACCTGATAGTGAACCACATACGTAGAGTTATTCAAATAAGATGTTTTTGTTCATGTAATCCTGAGTTGTTATGGGTCTATAGATAGAAGTTCAGAGTGTCATGCATTTGCTTCCTTTACCCACTGTAGATACTTTGACTGTGTCTCAAATCTCTTCTGTTAATACGCTTACATGCAGTATCCTGTCTACACAATGTACTGACTTGTGTTCATTTTGAAATGGTAGTGTCGTCTCAAATCGAATACTGCTGCTGTGCGCTTGCCGGATCACAACTCTTCTTTTTCTCCTCCTCGGATTGCAGCCGGGCATAGCATTATCGAACATTTTATTGCAATTGTCGTCCGCAAAAATATCTCCTAGCTTGTTTGCTCACTTGACAATTAATTTAAATTAAAAATGAATGAAAAATAACCGTGTTGTTACTTTTAGCAGTAAAAATTGCAACCGCGGCAGCCTTTTTCATAGACTTGTGGTCCTCTCCTTCTGCTATGTAGCCAAGATGGCGACCATTGAGGGTGAGAAATATGCAGCGCTCCACACTTAACTTTCTGACTGTTTTGTGTACATCTTTTGGGTACACAAAAGATGTACCCACTGCATTTTGCCATACAAACGCACTTATGCAGAAATACGCAATTTGAGATACAGCATTAGTGAATGGCTTGACAAAATCATGAAGGCAGCAAGTACCTGAGACCTTCAGCTCAATCCAGAGCCCTCAAAATGTGTTCTCTGGCCCCTGGAAAATCATCACTTTGCTGAGAACAACAAAATAAAACTCAATACATTCATTTGTCTTTTTACTTTGACCGTGGGTTTTAATGACATCTGCTGTGATTTCCTGAACTAAATGAAAAGATCGGTCTTCTTTCTGTCTCTCTGTCTTGCTGTCTTTCATTATCTGAGTCTGTCCACACTTCTTTTCCAAAGTGGCAGTTTGAGTGTGGCTGTTTTCTAAGAAGAGTGTGTCTCAATGGCTTTTACTTTCCATTAAAGCACATCAGCCATGCCATGTGTTAATAATAAGGACAATCTCAGCTTAATGGCTACCACCAATGGTCCAGGGCTGTAAGACTGAAAGTGTCACATGCTCAATGAATTCATAAAAGGGAGCTGCTTTTAGCACCATATGCTGACAATACTGAATGAATGATCTCATAAAGTCAGGTGTGAGAGGATGAATTAAAATAAAAAACAAAGTTTCATCATGATAACTTCAGTCATACAGTAAGCAACCAGTGGCTGTTTGGACAAACATTTTGCTGACGGAGGATTCATTAGTTTACAATTGCACAGAAAAGCAGGTGAATTTGAAATAGTGTGCTAAACAAAGGGAATTGTCACAAACCACCTTTCCTCCCTAATTTAGGATAGGTAATTCCCTTGTTCTGCAGTTCCTTTGACTGCTAATTCCATGTGAGGTTTTCAGTATACCCCCAGGTACCACCCTCCTCTATAAAGGTCCTCCAACCAACCAGTGGGAGTTGCTAGTGCAGTTTCAAGGACATAATCCCTCACTGGCTTCCCACTCTGGAATGCAGAACCAAGCTGGAGTCACTCCTATTGATGATTGCATTGAATTTTCTTTTTCTGTTTTTCAGGCCTTGTTTTGCTTTGTAGCATGGAGTTGTTGTAGGTGAACAAGTACACACATAGTCCAGATGTTGATCAGTCCCATTGTGAAGCTTGGCATGCATCATCAGCTGGTTTTGGAATTGAGGTTGCTATAGTCCTAGAAATGCACATTCACAGCTAGTTTGGCTGTCTAAAATATTTTATTAGCATAACTCAGGCTTATTGAAAACGTAATTGCCAAGGAAAGCAATGTAGCCTATTAGCACAGTCTTTGCCAACAAAAATGTGTTTCAAGCTTAAGAAAGGTATTTGTTTTTTGGGTCATAATTGGAATTTCGTGGTCTTCCAATGCTAGCTTAAGAGCCTGAGAAAAGATGCCACTTGAGAAACTCAACTCAAAAGAAGAAAGTCTCCTATGTTGATGCCAATGTCACTGAGTTTCATTCATGTTGGTATTGGTTTTGACAGGGTTTTAAGTGCTCAAGTAGAGGGATATGCATGGTTGGATTGAGTGAATTGTTATTACATTAAAAACTTTAGTCCAACATCAGACTGTTGGTAGGCCAACGTTTTAACAGTAAAAACAATGACTGAACAAAATATTTAATTCATGTGTTGACGTAGCCGCTACATTTAGAAAATCACTATCCTATTTCTTGGTACTTGGAAATGTAGCACAGCAGCTTCCAGCTTGTTGATGTTTATGATGTATTGTGACTTTGAATGTAGAGTGTTTGCCTTGTGCAAGAGCAACACAGTACATACTGCAAGTACAATCAACAGTATAAGAAAGTATTATCCGTGAAGACATGAACCAAAATTTACAGCCTGACCGACCTGAAGAGTACTGTATATAGAGAATATAATGCACACAAACACACCTTGTTCTTACAGTCGATTCTTTTTTCAGCTGCATTTCGGCCTTCTATAGATAGTAGCTGTTTCATTGTTGTGTGCTGCTTCTTTGTTTTTACCTCCCAAGTCTGCATATAGTAAAGCTGAGTCAACTGAGGACAGATGTAAAGAGAGTAATTTAACAATTAATATGCATACTTAATGAGCATTCAGCTGTTATATAGATTCACCATTAAGCTGTTTGAGGTGGCGTTTCTGTGTAAACATGGCCAAGCTGCAAGACACACACACAAGGAGGCTCAGCAAATGAGTCGCATAATCATTCCTCATATATCTATTTTATGAATAGTACATTTGGGTCAATAGCTTTCTGTGTGGCTAAAAATCTTAAGGTTTCAACCGTCTGTATCCTGTTTACAATACTTTGTTGTTTTCAAAGAGCAAGTCCTTTAATCTTAGTTTTTTTTAAATAATTGAACAAGATATTGATTAGCTTACAGAAAATCTCTTAAGTGTAGCATGATAATGTCCTTATAAATATCTGCTGAGATTAAATTAATGGAAGTAATTGGTTCTGTTAATGTAACAAAAATGGCATAATTTTCCTTGAAAATTAAATTTACAAACCAACATCTTCATGTTGGATTTTGACTGTGAAAGTCCTAATTGAATTGGGACTATATGCTGTTTTTCCTTAATGCGACATGGATTAACTAATACCCTCTCATTGTCATAACAGCCAGACTCTAGGACAGGTAATTAAGAGTGTGGTGGAGTGGTGGGGGGTGAAGTTCATGCACCTCCATAATTATGCATTACCTCCACAAAGCAGACATTTTCCCACAAGTAATGTCCTTTCTGTACCTAAGGATGATTGTTTCTTATCCTCAAAACGGAAGTTTAACTTTCACACAAACACATACGTTTAGTTTAGTGTTATGACGGCACCTCTGAGACTGACGTGTTTCAGTTCCCTTTCTCACATGACAGTGATCTTTCCATTACCTTAAGAGTATTTAGATAACCTTGTGATTTAATTACCTAACCTTAACCATACAGAATAGTTTGGCATTTTGGGAAATATGCATATGGTATAGGTTTATACAAATCTCATATCTGTCTGTTAACAACAAAGCTACAGCTTGGAGAGAGTTAGCTTTGCCTAGCTTAGTATAAAGACTGGAAGCTGGGGGAAACAGTAAGCCTTGTAGTAATAATCTAATTTTCTTATCTGTATACAAACTAAAGTGGGAAAATGACACGTTGTACAGATTTCAGTTACCTCCTGTAGTCTTTTCCACACTTTGAGACTGTGAAATTTCCCTCTACTTTTAGTTTTTATGCTAAACTAACCTAGTCGTCTCCAGGCTACAGTTTCATATTGAATGGACAGGTATGAGAGTGGTATTGATCTTCTCATTTAACTCTCGGCAAAAAGTGAATTAACATATTTCCCAAAATGTCAATCTATTCTTATAATAATTTGTTGGTCATATTTAGTCTTCCCTTAACCATAACCATGTAGATTTCAAATGCCTAAAACTACCCTTACCTTAACCATATGAAGGTTTTGTCAGTTTACCCTCGTGTGTTTTTTGGAATTCACTGGCAGTCCACCAATTTAATAATTTAGGTACGAGGACTTGTTGGCTTTTGGACAAGATTGCTGAATGTCAAAGGTGGTTGCGGTGGTGGATATACCACTGCCACAGGGAGAAGCCATTTTGAAGAAAGAGAAAAGCACCATATGGCCTCAAGAGAAATGCTGTGCTCTTTAGATATTGCCAGTTTATCCACAAGCTTGGCAAAAAAACTAAGAGCCAAATGGGATTTCTATGTTCGTTTTATTTGGCAAAGAGTTAAAAATGTCAGAATTAAGCATCCTGAGCCGTTGGGTTTTTTTTACACTTGGCCTGTACTTTCGCTATAAATGCTACCAGTACAGTAAGCTTCAGTATAACCTAGTGAACTTGCTGTCTGTCCTGCTTGAACCTTTTCTTTTAGTACAGACATACTTGATGTAGCACTTGCCAGTTTAGCTGCTATGAAAGCAGTGCATGCAAACTCTGCCCATCTCTTCACTTCTTACAAATTCAAATAACGTTATTGGCACGCACAAAAAACCTGTTGTTTCCAAAGCATCTCTCATATATTTCCCCCCACTCCCCTGCTCAGCTCCTTTGCTGCTTCCCCTTTGCTTTTTCCTTTTTCATGTTCCCTTTTTCACCCTGCTCTGTCATTTCCTCCCCCCCACCCCGCTCTCTCTCCCTTCTCTTTTCTCTTGTTTCCTTTGAAGTGCTAAACAATGAAAGGGCTACACTCCCCTGCAAATGCAGGCTGAAACTGCATGGCACAGTGCAGCACAGCAGAATCTTGTTCTCTGGACCGCAGGGAGATCGGAGGGGAGAAGGCAGCATCAGAAGTATGGTCAGCATGTGGTGACATTGACAATGGCTGCGCAGAGCCTTGATCCTCCAAGCTGTCACCGAACTACATCAGCGCAGCATGGCTGAAGAACTAATTTCCAGAGAACATGCCTATCTGTCTCCGTTGCTCTGATGGTTGAACCTTGACAACTGTCCATTTCTTGTCAGGATGTGTATGAGGCTATCGGGGTGTCATCATAGAGACCACAATATTTGCATGTCAAGACCCTATTGACTATAATGATTGAGTTAACGCATTTGGTTAGTCCAGCATTTCAGCATAGAGGAGAAAGACAATGACTTGTCCTTCCTTTGTCTTTCCTTTCTTTTCTTTTTTTTCCTTGCATGCAGCCAGAGACACATCCATGCAGTGATGAATGCTATTCATTACTAAAGGATGGAACGGGAAATGAAGCAAAATGAGTGCTTTGGGAAGCAATCCGTGACTAGGGCATACACTATCGTCTGCTGAAGCATCTGAGATGTGTGTTTATCCACTCCCACATGTTTCCTTGGAGCTATATCTCACAGTTACTCACATTATATGTATGCACCTCCCTTTGAAATCTGATAACAGCCTCTCTCCTCTCCAATTTCCTCTTTTCTGTCTGTCTGTCTCTTTTGCTCATATTCATACACGCTAATGCCAACACTGCATGACGTTCTTTTATGTGGCCCTTGATGCAGTTCTTGAGTCAATCTGTCTCATAGAGCAAGATCTACATGTACAATTCACCCTCCATCAACCACCCCTAATGCAAGCAAATGTCTTTCTCCTCTTCATATTGACTGCTTCCACGAAGGCATTCAAGATGACAACTTGACATTTCATATTTATTTTCATGAATCAATAGTTTTATTGAGCTAATATCTGTATAGAAATGGCACATGTATCACATTTGCATTAAAAAAAATACCTGCAATGGTATTTTCAGCACTTTGTGAAGCATGCGGGTAGAAGATTGCTTAATTCTCAGTGGTGCTCTGCAGTTTCATCTAATGGCTGTATAATTTGTTTGATTACTCTGATGTGGTGAACGAGTCTTAAGGTCTCTCCATGCTGCTAGAATTTCCAGAGTTCTAAAGCTCTCTGCAGGTCATTTCACTCTATTAGAAAAACAATGTAATAATTGCTGAGCCTTTACTGAAAATTATGTGTAGATGGTTTGAGAGACTGGTGCCACAGTACAGATCATTGACCATTGCATAAATCCATTCATTTGAGAATTTATTAGATAAGTAGATAATACTTTTATGTCCACATAATTGTCTTGACATTGCATGAGTGATATTAATGTGAACCTCGTACAGTATGAAAGACATTTGACTAATATGTTTCTCCTGCTAATGACATTAATAAGAACATATGATTGTTTGTCAATTTACTGTTTCTTCGCTGTTCAGCACAGAAATTATCAGGTCTTTGAGATTGCCCTTATGCACAGCTGCGGTTTGAGTTAAATACTAAAGTGTTTATATGTTCAACCTTTTAGCTTTAGCATGCTATTATTTGCTAATTAGCACTAAACACAAAGTGCAGCTAAGGCTGTGAATGTCATTGGTTTTATGTTGTTATGTGTCTAAAAGGGTTCAAGCTTTTGGTCCAGAAAATAAGATTTGAATAAAAGATAAATCATCCAGACTGATTATGCCAATTTTCCAGCCAAGCTGATAATTACCATAAAGGTATTCTTATACATAGCTTCGTAGACAACAAGGCTGCTCTGCATCTTTATACAAGACAAACTCTGGTGTTTGTAGGGCAGTTATTAAGTGCATCACTGAACAGTATAATAGAGACTGACAGGAAATGTGAGAGAATGAAGGGATATTATCTAAGAATGAGATTATGAATTTCACTCATATTCACAAATGACTGGATAATTGTGCTTTAGTTTAGTAGGACATGGTATAAGCCTACCTCTGCATTTGTTTCTAGATGTTATGAATTGTTTTACACAACAATGTGCATTGTGGATTTAACACTGGCCTTCTTTTTGCTTTATAGGTGTGTGTAAAATTTCACTGAAGGGGAGAGATGTGGTGTGATCACAGGCACTCAAATCAGGTAAGTCTTTCTCTGATTTTAATCTTTGTTAGCATTTGTAACCTGTAAAAGATTCAGTCTTTGTGTTTCTGTTGCGTGCATGCATGCTTGTATTAGTGTCCTTTCTATGTTCTACTCAGCCAGTCAATTATGCTGTGATTTTGCCCTGATGGACTAGAGTGGGACATCCCAGAGACATACTGAATCAGACAGGATGGACCATGGAGGTTTTTAAAGCATTGCTTTCCTATGTTTTATTGATGTCCCTAAGATGATTCTCCCTGACATTTGCTGATGCTCTCTGTCTCAAGCAAATCTCTTGCCATCATAAAACTGCTTGTACAGGGTCCACTTAGTAAATAATTAAGGGGTCCCCCCATCAGGTTGACCATTGCCTGCAGAGTGAGTGTCTGAGGGCCAGGTTGTGTTGTCTTTAGAGGAGGAATTGTACTGTTATTAAGGATTACTAAGGTCTACCTTTACCTTTAAAGCTAGGACAGAAAAGAGATAAACTCGCAAGAACAAGCATTTGAGACATTGTGACTCAACCTTAGTCGGGCACCACAATTTAGCCAAAAGTGGCTTAGTGCTGCATAGAGGTGTAGCCTGTGGAGTTAATTTTCAGTGAGATTCACAGTAGCTACTAGCAATTTCACATTACAGGGAATTATTTCATTCAGTGTCAAAAAGCAGAGCTGTACCTTTGTATTTGGCCTCTACATTAAAGACTCTTAACATTTTGCTGTTTAGGGCTTCTACAACACTTTGAATTGGCAAGCCCCAGAGCCATGATTGATCAATATTGTTTTAACAGAATCTCTGTTCACCATGATGATCCTTCCTTTGCAGTTTGCTTTTTTTGTTGCTCCAAGGGCGAAACTAGAAGCACATCTTGATCGTCAATATTTCTATCCTGATTGGGTGTGGGAGGCATTTAAAAGACAAAGCAGTTCATTCAGCAGAAACTGCTGCCTGTGCGGATCTCATGGGGAAACATTGTGTTTTCCTAATAATGTAATTAAACACAGATGTTTGACTGTTTTTAAATATTTACATCTGTAATGTACCAGCATCGTGTAACTTACAGACAACTCACTGTTACACATGCTAGAAAGAAGCAGAAATGACACCTTAGAAATTAAGTGATTTGGGAGTCTTCTGTTTAGTAACAGCAGCTCAGTAAAGCTCAAATCTACTGTATGTCTGTGCTTGAGGGTGCCACACTCAAACTGATATTTATGTCATTATTGATAGAATTATTATAAAAATGGCTTTTCACACCAGTTCACCAAGAGTTTAAGCTGGTATTTTTGTTTGCTACTGTAATTAATACAGGTTTTCAAATGTTCTCCTGAAAAAAACATATTTTCACAGATGCCAGATGCCATTACTCAGAATTTTTACAAATGCAAATAAGGACTCATATGTTGATAGTTAGACTTTGTGTGTGTGTGTGCGCGTGTGTGCTTGTGCATCTCACATTTATTTTCTAACTGTCTCATTCACTCTCAGTTCCTGCCATTTATTTGTTGTGTAAATAGGAAAACTCTGGTGTTGAATTTAGTCCACCACTTCTGAAGGTACAGGCCGAGTAACTTACACACACACACACACACACACACACACACACACACACGAGAGAAAGACTGTGCACACAGATTTGCAATTCACATACTGAGTGACAGGTTCAGAGTTTGTGTGTGAACTGAAGAACAAGGAGGAGGGAGAAGAGAGATGGGAGAACTTAAGAGGCAGTGGTGCAGGAAGTGGGGCATGTACCACAGCATAGGGGATATACATTGAGCAAGTGGTTGGAGCGGAAAGGGGAGTGCAGATGGAGCTGATGGGGTTCAGATGGTTATAGTCATCGATAAAATGTTCGGTCAAGCTCAGACATCAGGTCCACATGGTGCTAAGATGGGGATGAGGATCAGAGATTGGACATACAGGTCAACCATATATGAATAAGTAAGTAAAATCACTGCTGAGATTGCATCAGTGGCTAAAGCGCAATGGTCTTAAGTAAAGGTATTAAAGGTATTTGTTTCAGTGTCATAGAAACCACAGACCTTGGCTTCTTCATCTCACAATCAGATTTGTCATTGTTGTCTTTCAAACAGCCCCTGCCTCTTTATAAGCTTTCTATTAGAATAGAGATAGAAAAGTGTGCCTTTGAGAAAATATATTCTGCACTCTTCTACAGCTTTGCTGTAACACTAATATAATCTCCCTCCTCACTCAAGGCCCAAATGCATCTCCCTGACAAAACAGTAATCAGTGCACAGTTTCCTCTGCCTCGCTTCCTTTAATGGGATGTTAAAAACTGTGGTATGTTTATAACGGTTGTTTCACTCATCGCCAATTTCATTTGGATGTTTCCAGTAGACAGAACACAAACAGAAATCCAAGGAGGCTCTGCTGTCTGACAAGGTAGCCTTTTTCTTGTGGGTCTGTGTGTGTGGCTTGGCATACTGTCCCCTGCACTATATCGACCTGCAGTCCACCTGGAAATCAGTTGTAACGGAGTCAAGAAGCATACAACATGTTTGCTGTTTTGCTGTGAATATCACCTAGCCATTCTTGGGCATTGAGAAAATGTCTGAGTATTTGAATGAGTGTTTTTATTCTGTGTTTCTTGTACATGTCACTGTGAAGCAGCACTGTATCTTAGGTTTAAATCAATCTGAAGTATTTGTCATTTGGAAGTGAAAAGAGGCCAGTCTCTATGCACTAGAAGAAAAAAAAAACTTTCATTGTCAGTTATTATGTGTTGATATTTCCTTTTGGATTTTCTAGCTTGAGTTTTAAAGAAATAGTTGGATCTGTCTGTGTGCTAGTGTGGTGTGAGATGATCTCCATATTTTCAGGTTCAGGGTTTTTCAGGTCATACACGTCGAGTTGTTATTTCTATACCAAGTCAGGGGAAACATGTGACAAGCAGGAACTTAAATTCTTGCCTTTCTAATCACACTTAACTTTTGCTGTCAGAAATGAACTTTTTTTATCAGTGAAATCAATGGAAATAGCACATTTGTACATCTTATTTTGTGAATTATCTTGAGTCATCGTGACAGACAACATCACATGTCAGATAGAGCTGAATGACAGGAACTGAAAAGAGATCTAGTGTCCCTATAAACAAATAAAAACATTATGATACTACCTCAAACACACTGCCATTTTGTAAAACCCTCCATTTTCTCTAGAACTCAGTAACTTCATTTTTCTTTTGTTTAGAAGTAAAGAGAAGCTCATCGTCATCATTGCTGCTAAAGCTTGGGCCATTGCTAACCAGATGAAAAGAAAATTAAATGGAACACAAGAAGTGTTCAATTTCACCTGGCCTTGGTGTCTATGTAATTTACGCTTTATTTTGTGTATAACTAATACATTCGTATGACTAATACATTCGCACACATTATTCAAGTGTAAATAAACTTTACTCAGTAAATATCTTTATCATAAAATGTTTGTGGTTTTTCTTGTTTAGTTATAAAGATGATATATATTAGGTTATTATTGTTTTTTTATATTCTTGAGCATCAATATCGGCCTAAAGAATCTAGCATTGGTTGCGCACTAAAATAACAGATTCATGTTGATGTTACCTGGTTAGTCTGTACAATCTTTACAGCAAACCAACAAAGAAGGTGAAACAACCTCACTAAAGCAACAACCGATGTTTTATCCTATTTGCTGTAATTTGAATGTGCAGTGATGTACTTTTGGTTTTGAGTTTGCTCAGTTTGTTTGTTACAGTAGTTCAAACCATCATTCCCACCCGTGCATTAACAGGTGTTTTTTCAAAAAAAGACAAATATATATATCTTCAAGTCGTGCTGAAATAAATGTACTGCGCTTTTGCAAGTATACTCGTCAATAAATTGGTGTGTCTATGGTGAAGGGGGCCACAGTATATGACAAGTAATAAAATGGGAGTACCTGCTGTGTAGCCCCACGCTATGATAAAGGCCTAATTGTTATGCTCTTCATTTGCTGTTCGTCTGACAGCTGTCTGTCGTATTCTAGATGTTGAGGCTATGGGATTCTTGGAAAACAGCCTACTGCACCACATTCAAATCCAATCTCCGCCTGTGTGAAAGGCATTTATAAATGTCTGAAACTGCATATTATTCATCAAACACGTGCATGTACATACACATATGCGCTTACACTCAGGAAACAGGAAAGAATTGAGCACAGAAATAAACGTACAGCTGCCACTTTGGGTGTTTGCTGGTGGAAATGACAGAATCATTTTGTAGATGAGGTGTGTGCTTCTGAGAGGCACAGCTATTATGCTGGTGGAAATAAAATGGCCCTACTGTAATCTAGATAGAGAACAATATAAGCTAAGCATATTTGGCTGAATTCGGTTTATCTAGAGTTTTACTTTCATTCTCTTTCTGTCTCAGATGAACACTAACAGTGAGGCAGATTTAGCTGTCTACATACTGGGCATACAGGTCAAGAGCATTTTTCAGTAAAGTGAAGTTTTATAGCTTTAGTTCCCTCTCCCTTCCTCTCTGTAGCTGCTGTTACTCCTTTATCTCAGTCTTATCTCCCGATAGCATCTACGCCCTATCTCTTGCATCTTATCTGTAGCACCAGACACAAGGAAGTGCAATCCAAAAGAGAGAGGGAGATAAAAGGAGAACAGGGCTCACAGAATTAGGGAGAGATGGAGAATAAATGAGATAAGAGAGTGAGAAGACAGATTCAAGTGTTTTCTGTAGGTGCCATTAAGCTCTGTACTCAAACGAAGTTAAAAATAAAATAAAATAAAAATAAAAAGGAAAGGTCTGTGTTTTTGTGTCTGTATTTTACATAAAATAATAATACGTTGTAGTTTTGATTTTTATACATTTTAGTTTACAATTTAATAATGAATTCAATTTCAATTTCAATTTGGGCAACAATTTATTTAATGACAGACAGATTTATTTTGTGTCTTCCGTATTCCTGCGGACAGAATACAATGCATCTTTGCTGTCTTGTTTTGGGTATGTATTGATTTGCATTGACAAAAGATGCCATCTCAGCTCTGTGCACAAACTCTGACACCAATCAGTGTTCTCACAAAGCACTCACTTTGGCACTTAATTGATCCTAGTTTGTCCAAACTGTCATCTTTTGATGAACAATAAGCATTGATTTGATTCTGTCCAGTTCTTAAGTTGATTGTCTCTGCTAGCCAGTTGAAGAAGTCAACTGCTCTTCTAGGTGCTAATGAACTCTTTAGAGGTGTCTCTTGTGGTAGCTGTCAAATAAGCTCTCTCCCCAAGATTGCCAAGGTGTACTCTGAAGGGGAGAAGAAAAGGCAGGAAGGGGGGGGGGGAAGCGACATTTTACATCATTACAGCCCTCTTGGATTCCTAGTAACAGATCTGGTGCTAGTGCTCTGGTCCCCATACGTTACAATTATCAAACCCTCTAACTTCTATGCCCATGTCAGCATCCCAAAGACATCTTGTCTCATAAGTATCTGCTGTCACACAGCTGAAGGGCCACCTTACAAAAGGTATACCAGAAATAACCATGCAATTATTTTCATTTCAGTTGCTACAGTTGTTACCAGTAGACCTTATAGTAGTATTCCTTAAAGCTGCAATATGAGGATTCACATGATTACTTGTGAAAGGGGTCACTTCCAGAGAATTATCTACCAAATCTTGAGTTCCAATAACCTGTTGGGAGCATTTCATTATCTTTCAGTTCATTGTTTTGCTTCACTCTCACCCCTCTCACAGCATTGCATTTTTAGCAACAACAGGCAGCTCTTTTCAGCAAAAAAGCTCTGATCCCCACTGTACGATACCTGTCCAGTTAGTGACAGCTGGTGAACATAGTAGTGCATCTAGCAGGTAAAGAGACAGATATTTCCCTCAGGAGTTAGCAGAGACCCAAACAAAGCTAAAAGGAGAGTAAATATTGGATTTATATTCTCCAGGTGGCCAGAAACACGGCTGTTGCTCCATAATTGCTGAATGTGTAAGTATCTGCTAACAATTTGATAATATTAACATAAAGATTGATACAGAGGCATGGTTGCTTGTTTCCGCTGCCCCCAAGTGGCCAGAAAAAGCAGTTATTGCAGGTTTAAAATATTAATGCTAAGCAAACTGTTGCATTTAAGGAGTACTTTTGCTCATGTTTTTTGTTTGTTTGTTTTGTTTGTTTTTTGGATTGTGATGATTGACCTGATGTACTTATACATGACTATCCATACTTTATAGTTGCACCGCTCAAGGAGTTACCTCACTAAAAGCCTTTTCACACCAAGGAGCATTTCTCATGCAGAAAACTCAGACAGCAATAAAATATAAATTGACTCCAGGTCTGTACTATAAATACTTGCACAGTGGCTCAAATCTGGGAGCCGTTATATATATTTTGCATAATTATGCACGTTTGGGTTCAAATTCACATTCTCACCTTGTATATTTCCTACCTCAATAAGGAACAGGGAAACACCACAACATGGTGTTTTGAACTAGTCAATTATATTTTTAAATACGCCCCCTGTGCAGACTTAAGCCCATGGATATTCTATGCTAAACTGGTGAGTCAGCTGCATCACCTTGGCCTCAACCTCCTTTTTTATTTTAGTTTGAATAACTAAAATAAAATTAAACTCAATTTAAGTCGGTTAGAGTGTCTTTCCAACCTCTTAACTGTTTTTAAAAGGTTCATATTATTGACACTTCAAGGAGCAGTGTCTGCTTCATCTTCAACTAATTCTCACACACCTGTTGTGTGTTTATTAGCACTGGCAGGTCACAATTGGACAGAATTGTCTGTATTGATGTTTTTGTGCTCGTATTATCTCTGGAAATGACATTTGTAAAGCTCACCTGCTCTCTGTGTGTCTTTATTTCTTACTATACCACTTGACCTCTCCCTCTCCTTCTCAATCACACATACACTCCGTGTCTCGGTGGCTTTCTCAGACCCTCCTCCCTCCCTCCCTCCCTCCCTCACCCTCTCTTGCTCTCCTTTTCTTGCTTGCCCGCTGTCTCAGTTGCTCTGACCTCTCAATATCACACAAGTTGTCAGTGCCAAACTATGAATGTCCCTTGACACTTATTCGACTCAGACTCCCTTCGGCATTTCCATTTGCACAGAGCCAATTTCAATTTATATAGTGGGTTGGGGGGGGGGCTAGTGTAAGGCCTGCAGTCAGAATAAGCCAAAGTTGAAGACAGAAACAGTGCCCTAAGGAGAACTATGTGTGTTCTTGTCTGTGTGCCATTGTTTGTTTCCTTTTAAGGGTGGCTTACTCAACTGTGGAGTCTATTTGAACCCACCTTTTGATAAAACTACCATCTGGACTAACTACCCAGCATCCTTTTACAAATGCTGACCTGTCAAGTGCATTCCATCAATATTGTTCTCCTCTTAAATAAATCAACGTAATTCATAACAATAAACTCACAAAGAGACAGTGAGCATGCTAATGAAGTCTCACGGCAGAAAGCTCACCAGTAGGAGTACATGGTGCTTTTTTCCTACAGAGCAGGTTCTCTTTCAGCACCATGGACAGCGCCAAATTCTTAACTCTGTGTGGGAAGCTTCCTGCTGCACACATCAGTATAACCATGGATAGCTAAAGATAGCACATATACAAACTCACTATTCAAGTATGCAGAATTTAGTTTTTGTGGAAATGTGGGCCTTGTGCAGAGTTCTAAAGTTATAGTTTTAAAATTGTAGAAAAATATGGTGATATTTTTTCTCTATTATCTGTGAATGCACGGGTGGTGTTTTTTGGGGGGGACTGCATTATGAAGTCCAGTACACATGCCTCCAGAAAATGTACTGGGTGAGGAAGAGAGAGAATGTGTCATTGCACCGTGCTGTGCTCAAAAAGCAAGGCATTCCCATCACAGCCTAGATTTTCTTCACACAAGGTGTCACCCATCAGCACGTCTGGAAGCTGTCCTCTCATCTTTCAACCTGTGATACTTGGCGCAGTACAGGTGGTACAAAAAGAAAGAGAGAAGTGAGTTGGCATTTTTCTTTTTTTTGTTAATCTTATTATATAGCCAACATCAGCCTCTAAAATTACAGAATAACTCATACATCGCTTGTTTCAAATTACTGTTGAACTATGGGGCTAAGATTGAGCCTTTTAGCTGTTTTGCAGCTTTAGATCTACGTGTGTCTGAGTATGTAGGTGCACATGCACTTTTATGTGCGTGTACTGTACACAGTCCCAGGGAATCACCTACAGGGAGCTCACGGGCAGACGATTTGGGGACTGAACAGCAGAGTGTACACGTTCCAGAGAAATGATGCTTCAACAAGAATAATAGTTCAATTTGTCCCGAGTGAAAAACAATATTCAAGATGAAGCTTGCATTTTTGTAGTGCTAGTATCTTCTTGCTCTTGATTTTTCTTTCTCACAAGGCTTGTTGCATCACTAGTGCTGCTTTGATGGGTTTGTTGACAACATGCGTTAGGAGCTCACCTTAAAGAGGCAAAGCAATATCAAAAGGATATTTTAAAAAGAAGGAATTGTGCTCATTTTCTGCTCCTCCAAGTATGACCACACTCTCCTAGAAATGAGCCTCTGAATGCTTTATTGCGCCACTGATTCACAGAGCTCAGAAAGAAACACACACCACAAGTTGACTCATTCTCAAATAAGAAGGAAGCATCAGTTCATTTGCACTTCCTTTCCAGATCCATGTTGACTGGATGGTTTTTGGAATATCACACTGGTGGAATAAACTGATAGTGCTTAATAATGCTGCAGATGGTGTGCAACCAATTAAACAAACTGTTTTTATCCAAGTCTGAAAACATCCAGTCGCTTTTTGAAAACAAGTCATATTCAAACATTTTGATGACCCCAAACCCAGTTTAATGTGTCGACAAAATTCAATAGTTAAACAATGTACCTTTCACACAAAAGAGAATGACTAAACACTTTGCGCAGCCCCCAAATGTGAGACACAAGGCATTCAGTGAGAATAATTAAACCATTGCTGTTTCTTACTGCGGGGAGTTTACCACTGCTAGGCAAAATCAGTTTCTTGAGCTTGAAAGTAATGACTGAAAGTGCTGTATTAATGCAACATCACAAATAGGAATTATTTTCCCTGAAGAAGGACTTGCCTGCTTAGTGATTGAACCCTCGACTGAATACAAATAAGCAGTGTGCATCATTCATAAAGGGACCCTGCAGGCGTCCCTGGTTGTACAGGGGAAAAAGGCACAAACATTGTTACAACTTTGAGCATTCTCAGAAGAATACATGACACCTCAAAGTCAATTTAACTGCTCCTGGTAAAAGTATTTTGTGCCTTCAAAATTAGTTTTAAAGAGAACAATTTTTTTTTGAATTATGTATCACTCATCCAACTCAAGCGACTGAAACAGATCCTTTCTAATATAAAAATATAGTTTCCATACTCTTTTTTTGTTTTTTATATATAAATGTTATCAGCATGGGCACACACGCTGCAGATATTTGAAGAGTCATTATATGACTAATGGAATAATGAGGAAGAAAAGGCCTGCTAATTTCTTTTTTCTTTATTTAATTGAATTTTATTATTAAGTGCTTGCAGTTATTGCTATACTTTTTTCACCTGTATTCCTTTCTCATCTTTATTGATTAACTGACATGTTAGCACAGACGTACATTCATACATATTGCTTAATACATGACCCACAATTACGCAGACACATAAAGCCGGATGTATAATGTCTGTTTGGTGATTTCTCACTAAGAAGACTTTATTGGTGCGCTGAGATGAGGCTTTTTCCCCAAGAGCAGCATATCCCTTAATCACCTGTCTCTGTGGAGTGTCTTCACTCCTGCCTGAACCCTGGCCCCTTGTTTCCTGTGCAGCAACAGAGAAGAGATGAGAGGGAGAATTAGTTTTGTGGCAGGGGCTGATTATTAGAAAGCTTCTTCTCAAAGCCCTCCTCGTTCCAAAAACAAGCTAGGCCAAGTGGAGGTGGTGATGACTTAACCCAGATTAGCTTTCCATGCTTCCAGGGCCCATGCATGCCAGTTAGAGGGCTATTTTTTATACACATTTTAGGTTGGTATTTCCGTGAATGACTGATAGACTAAATATGCAATCATCTTACACCAAATTAATATGGCTGATGTATCATTTAAAAGTGTGATGCATGTCTTTGAAATTATAAATCGGCCCAACAATAATGAATTGAAAAAAATAGAAACACAGCTACATTCTTTTGAAAAGGTAGTGGCTATTTTTGCCAATCTCAAACACAAACTGACAAGATAGGCTCTCTAATGAGCCTATGGACCTAAATTATACATGGTGAAGAGAATCTGAGCACTCATTCCATGCTTAAAATTCCAAATGCTAGTAAATGGACCTTTTTTGTGTTTATTCTTGACCTTCAGGAGTAGTAATAATGTAGACATTCATTCCACTCTGAATTATAAATGCCAGTCGTATTATTTAGAGCAGTGGTTCCACACAGAAATATCTCAGCAACTATTGGGTGGATTTCCATGACATTATAATTTTGTCTCAGAGTCGCTAGCATGGCTGTGGACTTAGACATGACTAACATAAGACTTGTGGCAGTCATGCACAGATTGTGAGCCAATGGGCCCCTGGGCACAGCACAAAAAAGGTCCCCCTCCTACAGTACCTACCAGCCCCGCTGCCTTGTGCCGCTCATGTTTGTTACATTTTGCATCTTGTCTGTGACATTTTGGAGGTTAACCTCCAACTCTAAAGTGCTGCTGGTGATTGAAAACTGCACTTGAGCTTCAGCATTTTGTTCATTCATCGAATTATGAGCTACACCACAATCTTTCAACATTTCCCTTGGCAACTGCAGAAGTCCTCCCCTGGGGCACAAGTACCCCTGGTTGGGAAGCACTGATTGATAGGATTTTATTTATGCAGGGTCACATTTAAGCCGTCAATCTGTTTGGCTGTTTTCATAACATTTATGCAGATTTTGATTATACGTGGTTTCAAGAGTGCCAGTTTAATTTCCATTGGTTTGGAGGTTTGTGATATCCCGTTTGCATGTCATTTCAGTTTATTATGATTCCCTCTGTTGGTGGCTGATTTTGTTAAGTCATAATACATACTGGCAAGTTGTTAATATCTCACCAAATTCTAAACCGATCAGCCATAACATCATCACCACTGACTGGTCATAATGAAGGAACATTGGTTATCTTGTTACAGTGGCATCTGTCAGATATAGTGTGTGTGTGTGTGTGTGTATATAATGTATATGGTGTGTGTGTGTGTGTGTGTATATATGTTTATATATACGTATATATGTGGATAAGTGTATCTACTGTTTGAGGCAGGTCATTTTATATTGAAATTTTACTGCTGTTGACATGTCATTTGTAAACAAGACCCCAAGCTTTATCTCTTGTATAGAGGTTGGTTTATAGAATATTCCCTGCAACCTCTAGTCAGGACTTTTTCAGCACGGCATCTAATTAGAGTATATTGATGGGAGGCTTTTTGTTGTTGGTTAAGCCTGGGGGAAGAAAAGGCCAGTGATTGTTGCAAAGTGACAGGTGAATCATAGCTAACTGCTTCAAGTGGTGTTATTTCTCAGCTCCTCTCATATCGGATGCAGGCAGACCAGACTAATGGATTTAACCCCGATATAACTGACAACTGACAGAAAATAGCTTTTGTCAACCATTCGCCAGAAACTACGGGTTCGCTGTTGTCCCACGCACCGCAGTAGGTTATGGATTAGTTTGACCTTCATGAGCGGGTTTGGTTACTGTTTTCTCTCCCTTCTTTCCATCACACGGGACAGATACCGTTAGATACTGTCTCAGGTGGTGCCGCGGCCGGTCAGGTGCATATCTGGCAGATATGAGGTGGGAGGAGGGGCGGCGGGGCTTGAGCCTGTCTCACCTTTACTGACCGGTGTAATGAGATTACCTGCTCCACACGTCACGGCCACAGAGAGAGAGAGAGAGAGAGAAAGAGAGAGACTTGAACGGGGCTGCTTCGTGCAGTTGGCTCGCGTTAGACCCCGGATACACCTCCCGGTGAAGTGTCGGGCTAAAGACACCGTGGCAGCAGAGTGCTAATGTGCCCGCTCTCGGAAGGCTGCAGCTGCCCTGTCGGCCGGCATTTGTGGCTCCTTTTCCCGTCCGAAGGGGGTTTTTGTTAAGTACTTCTGGAGCCAAAACATGGTAAGACGTTGTCTTTTGATTACGACCGCCGTCACATTCCCGGGCGTTACGGTACGCACAACCGAAGCTTTCTCCACGCTGCGTAATTGTCTTTTTTCCCCCTTTTTTTTTATTTTTTGCGTTGCCAATACTTACCACCGTATCGTTTCGATTCCCCGCTGTGAAACGAGTAATCCATTGGCGATGCGCAGTCGTTCACCTCAACTCTGTGCCTGATCTGTGCCGCTAATCTCTGGAGGGGGAAGTTTTCAAACATTGAATGAGCGTATCAGCGTTCACTTCGGATTATCCAAGGATGATATCCCGTTAATGCCGTGGTCGACCGTAAAATGCAGGCATTGGTTTGACAGACAACGCTGTCTGCGGCTTTTTAACAATATTTCAACGAGCTGTAGAGTGTGTGAGACAGCGGGGTAACCAAAGTAGTATTTTTTTCATTTTTTTTTTCAGTGTCAATTCAGCGTCAGCAGCTGCGTTTCTTATTAGCTGACTTTTGTATCTCGCCTCATATGCATATCAATACGAGCATTTGATTGAGAAGAACACGACTGGCATTCAAGAACTTCCCCTGCGTGTGCGAGCAGTGTCGCGCTGCAGGAGGTAACGCGAGCCCCTTCAAACCTTCCTTCACTCAGTCTCTTCACAGGCTCGCTGGGGGGGGGGGGGGGGGGTATGTTAAAAGAAACGTTAAAAGTTTAAACCAATGTCACCTGGTGGAGGTTATAGGCTGCACCACCAACTAAGATCAACATGTTATAGCCCTGTAAAGGGTCCTGCTGGTGTCTGAGAACCCACAGGTGTCTGAGATCAATTGGAGACATACCATAATTTATTGTGCACGCTAAAGATAGCAATAATGTCAAACCTACAATTTAATGTTTCCTGTTTGATTTTGATAGTTCTTGTCGACAAGTAGCCTCTGCTCTAATAATAGCCCTACTAAGTTAAACTTAAGACTCCACACACGCATGCATAGTACATTTTCAACGTGCCCAAACAGCAGTAGAACACTGTAGAGTAACTGTGCAAAGATCAGTCTAACTCTACATGACTGTTCCTCTTGAGACCTTGTGTTCCCATCAACAAAACATCCGTGCTAACAGAAAAATCAGCCCCAAAGGTTATTTAAGCAGCTGCAGTTCAGCCAACCTGAATACGCTCTGAATGATTAATTATGGTCCATTGTTTGTCAAAGTTTGCATCATTTTAAGGACGTGGTGCTAAAGCTAAATTCCTGTTGGATGAGATTGATCTTATTCAGAGTGCCAGAGTACAGAGGCCGTTTTCTCTGCGGACAGTTTGACATGTCATAGCAGCAAAAGCACAGCTGTAATTAATATTCGTGACATTTGCACTGCCATTTAGGTATGCCATGTTCTAGTGACTTGTCCTACTGACAGAAAGCAGTACTATTTACTTAAAAAAAAGGTATAAAAGCTTATTTGTTTGCTATAAATATCATTGTATAAAAAAAGCATCTAAAGTAAGGACTTGTCTGAAACCACAGACGAGCTGATGCTTTCACATTCATCCTATATTGCAAGTAGTTTAGATGCTTCATAGGCTTCCTAATTACCAGGCAATGCTACGCCGATAGTGCGTAATTAGACATCTACCCCTGCATGTTAAACAATCAACTTCAAAATGCTCCTCTGCCATATGTTTACCTAATTTGTGTGTGTGTGCATGCATGCCATGTTTTTTCTGTACACTTTGGCTATTAGCACACAACTGTCGATACCTTTTCTCTCCTTTTTAAAATATAGATGTGGCAAGTTCTGACGCACAAGATCTTTTTTTTGAAGCACAGTATGTAATGTTACTATCAGTGGGCAGTGCCAGTGGGGAACTACATGACGCACTGCAGGTAGCTAAGAACCCTGCCCGAGAGGGAAAATGATGTGCACCCATACATGGAGAGATCCAGGGCCCTGCATACTACTGTGGATACTCAACCAACCAGAGAGTAGTGTGTAATTTGAAATACATTATATTCAATTATTGAACAATGTAGTACATTGTTGAAATATCTGACAGTGTCTGTGATGTATGCAAGTCATGCAGACATGTTGTATAATATATTGAATTTACTGAATCAATGTCATGACTTACCTTGATATTTTTAGGTACTTAATTCATTGAATTGTCCAAAAAGAGACATTCTTATCTCATATTGCATCCATCACAGTTTGTCAATTGAATTTTATTTCATCATTATTGTGATGTAAAAGTATACCATGTAGGACTGCAAGTAACTATTGCATTGCCAAATAATGTGCCAATTCCTTTTCCTAGTGAAACTGCAGATCACAATGTCCAAAAGCCCAAGGTGATGTCTTCAGATTGCTTGTTGTTTTCTAGCAGCAGTACAAAACCCACAGATATTCAATTTGTGATTGGGGAAGAAAAAAGTTGTCACAATTAAGAAGCTGAAATGAAGGGATGTTTGCTTGAATGACTTGCAATGATTAATGAATTAAAAAAATAGTGATGATCCATTTTTTTGTTGATGGACTAGGTGTTTCACTTAATGACACATTGTTTCTATAAAGTATAGCATATTGTATGATATTATAGTATAATGTACTAATGGTTTGAATGTATTGGATCTGATAATGTACAAAGATAATCTTTTCTTAGATTGATGTACTTACTTATAGCACTTGTGATTCATCTCTTACAAGTTTGATGAGACATCCTGTTGTTTACGATCATGGTTCTATGCACTTTATGTAAAGCTCTTATTTGGAAGTCGCTTTGGATAAAAGCGTCTGCTAAATGCCGAAATGTAATGTAATGTAATATTTCGTAATGATAGAAAACTTAATCCGTGTTGGCTTAACCTCCCTGTTACAATGCATTAGCCTATAGATACTGTAGAGGTGACTGTATAAACATGGATGTAGCATTTGTGACATCTTTTAGGTTTGTGAGTGGAGGTTTTTAAAACTTGGAAGTGGGAAACCCGCGGGTCCGTTTTCGAAATGCCCACCAAGACAGGAATAAGAAGGCATGAAATTAGCATTAAGACCCTGAACTTTCATTGGGGTTCAATGGGAAAATCCAGTGTTTAGTGGCCATTAATGGAATTTAAGGTTCTCCTGGACTTCAGCTTTGGTGGTTGTTGTTTGATTGATATGAAGGTTTTACATCTGCATTGAGCTTCAGGACTGGTGAAAGGCATATACCATTTTTATTGTCATGATGAAAGACAGGAAGCTGAAGGCATCCTTCTCTTTAAGTATTAATAGGGTGATCTAAAGAGGTTATAAAATACTCTGGTAACTGTAGTGAACCAGGGGGGATACATTAGGCAGTGGTGAATTATCCTTTGAAGTGATAGAGTGTCTTGTTCATACCAAAGGATGGAGGGGAAAGCCTTCAGGGTGTGGCTCATACAGGTGGAAGTCCAAATGAGACTAACCATTCCACTGGGTGGTCGGCCTCCTCTAGACGTAGCAGAGATTTCAGATGGAGCAGTGTTCACTTCAGTTGAGAGAATTGGATGGTTTGCTTTCCATGTAATTCCACCTCAGCATTATCTTTCAATATTGAAATACAATGCTCAGCAGTCCACAGTTACACAGCTCAAGGCACCTCGTACTTGGATCACTGTGGGTGAACAGTTTACATTAATTTAGTCTTCACCTCTTTTATTACATGCGCACACACCAGGCAGATGTGTATGTGTGCTAAAACAGTAATTAACAAGTCTGCAATACTCCCATGACTGACTAATGATCTAATCTGGTCTGTTGCAACAGCACTTCACACAAAATGCATTCTGGTGCTGAAACAAATAAGACTGCACTAATTTTGCAGCCCTTGAGCAATGAAGGCAGAAAGCCTTCTTGGGAGTTAAAAACTGTCTAATTTAAGGCTTTTAGTATAGTTTTATGCTAAAATGTGTAACATAAGCCAGTGCTAGTTAAATGTTGAGGCTGGCAGTATTCTATATTTTGGTTATTGTTAACAAATCCCAATAAAGATCAATTTGTTAGTCTGCCTCTGTGGCCTGTCTGTGGCACTTTACACAAAGCCCATTAGTTCCTACTGAAGATTAAATCTTTAAAAAGAGGATCACACATAATTATTATGATTTGACTAAAAGCCATGTGTTGTTTTCAGTAAACATTACTCAAACAGTTGTAAATATTGTATTTGTGAGGGGACTCTATCCAGCCTCATTTCTGGCACACTAACGAGTATATTCAGCAGAGGGACCACGTATGTGGGATTGACTCAAAATAAACAGTTCTCGTGTTGATCGTAATGAAGGACCATGTGAGCCACTGCAATTGTATGCCACATTGATGAGTTTTAAATAGTTATACTAGGTTTTGGCAATACTTGTTAGTAGAATACATTTTTTGTTATTTTTATCTTTCAGGGGATTTATTTAAACCTGCATTAACTGAGTTGTTATACTCAGTAACAACATTGGGGGCCATGTTACAAGTTGTATCCACAGATTTGACTTCTTGACAATTTTTAAAGTTGTAATGGCATTGAGTATTGAGAGTGAACCCAAACTGTGAAGTTGCATACCAGAAAACCACAACAATGGGCTGAAATATGCTAAAAGTTTGGCAAAATATTGTTCAGAGTTGACACTGCAAAACTCCAGAATTTCCCCAAAAGCAAGACGATAAGGTCAAGGAAGTCATTAGGTGAATGGTTAGTGGTTAGCACTGTAGAGCAGGCTTGGATTTGGTATTTCAAAATACAGTATGTGCTTTTCAATTTACATTTTTTGCTCTCAGGTTTCACAGAGTGGAGAAACGGGATGAGTTTTAAAAGTAGGAATTCATCATAGGATAAATAATATTTTCCAGACAGTGCATTACTATCATAACTCACTTATCTTTCAGAAAATATGACTTCATTTATTTGCACAATGGACACCTCAGGCTAACCATTTCAATATTATTTGATAAGAGACTCGTGGGTAGTGATGCCTGAAATGATTTGGTCCCAAGTGCATAGTGAGAGGAAGAGGAAACAGGAGCATTTGTGAAATGCTTTTTCTTCCTTTTCACCTTCCTCCTGGTGTTTCAATTTTCCGATTATGTTCTTTCACGGATTCAGAGGAGATGCTGTGGGTTGCAAGCCTGTGTTGGGATTTACCACCTTCTCCCTCCCTGTTTCCATGCGGGGATGGGCAGGTACTGCACAGCAAGAACACTATTATCAGATCAGCAGCTCAGTGTCAGATATCAGAGGTAGTAAACTCTGTTTCATCCTTGCCACCTGTAGTGTAATGCGATGTGCGAATGGGAAACATGAGTATTGAAAGGCTGCAATGAGCATGGAAATGAGTCAAAGGCACAGGTGTGGTACAGTATTGACATATGATCTGATCTCTGCACCTTGGGAATGGTGTCTGTGGAGTTTGAGGACTACTATTTTAATTTAATCACATATTTCTGGAGTGGTGGTTATTTTCTTTCTTCCCCAGCTTGTATCCATCTGTGCCCTCTTATCACTTTTAACCCTGCTACAGCTGTCCTCATTAATCTTTATTATGGATTAACCACAGGTTTTGTATGTCAGTCTACTTATTATACATGAGAGAACTAATTAAAAATTGAAATCATGTAATATGATCTTCCTACCTTCATTCTATCAGTAGCGGTGTCATTGTGCTGCCAGTTCTTTGTCCAAGCCCTCATCTCACCTTTGCAATTCTAGAGTGAGAGCTTAAACAAAGGAAATAGCTCAACACTACAATACAATGCACATAATTATGGATTCTCTTTGAAAAAAGAAAAAAACTGAGATCAGCACAAGGTGCGTTGGGAAAACAGAAGGTAGAGGTATTGTACAGAAGCCAAGCCAATGAAGCGTGGGATTTCATATTCTTTCTTAATTAACTGTAGATCACATATCACATACTGTAACTATCTAGTCAACATCTGTTCAGAGCCTTCTCCTGCATCGAAAGGCATTTAGTGAAAAGGCGGACGGCTGAGCTGAATCTGGCTTGGTAAAGATATACGTGTGTCTTGGCCTTTGAGAAATTATTAGTTAACTAATGAGAAGTTTATTAAACAAGAAAAAGAAAGTGTGCTTTGCATTTCACTCCATGCTGAGCCAAAGCAATAAAAACCCTATCTGAAAGTTGAATTTAGGGCGTTTGCATTATTTATTTGTTTATTGTGACTTTAGTCAGAATGGGTGTGTTCCAGCTGTAAGCTGTTGACTAGAGGGTGGCTGGCATTACATCTGTGGTGCCTGTCACCACTGCAGAATTTCCCTTGAGCCATGCTTTAAACCCTGTGGTGCTCTGCAGTATTGACATTAGACAACAAGAACTTTCCAAAAGTCATACTCAGCCATAGTCCTAATGAACACCATAATATTTAGTACATGTATACACCCTCATTCGTATTGGTAAATGATGACAACTTTATAGGACATTACATGCATTAGACACACAAAAATGCAGTGTATATGTCAACCTTTGTGCTGATATTTATTGTTGTGTAACTTGGTTAACAGGACGAATCTGATCATAGAGTGTCTCCACAGACTGCATCTTGGACAACATGTGATTCAAAATCATGGCATTACATCTACATTGTAGTGGTTTCTGACGTAGTCGATTCTATCTGGATGTTTCAGTGCTTCAGCGTATCTTAATGGGCCGTTGGGCTGAGGTCAGAGGTGCCCTTTGGGTTTAAGCTTCCAGGTAGTTCCTTACTGTGCTTCTACTGTATTTTTGAAGAATCACCTTGACCTGAATGTTACTCACAGGGCTGTGTTGGCACAGAAAAGACCAATTTCAATACAAATGAGTGCACTCTGTCTTTTATACCAGCCATTACAGAATCCTTTGAAGCAGTCAGAGGAAGTTACAGAGGTGAGTGGATGGCATTGTATGGTGGCTGACATACCACTTAAGCAGGCTTTTAAAAGGGACAATTTTATTTTATTGTAGATATCTTGGTTGAGCCCATAGCAAATGTGAAACGTCTTTACAGATGTGAGCAAGAATAATAAGAATAATTGAGACGTCTAACCTGAGAGGCTATTTTACGAATCCATATGGCACAATGCAGCTGCCAGATATAGATTTTTGAAATGGATTGCGTGCTTCTCCTGACCTTGGAAGACCAGATGCAGAGATGAGATATTTTCATCAGTTATTGAAGTCTATTGCATGCAACTGGCAGATGGCAATGAGTAAACTCACCAGTTATTTTATTGTTGTTACAAGCCCTCTAAACTGCACTCAATTGATTTTATGAAACATTCCTAAGCTGGTAATTATAGCCTGACTAATACTGAATTTCTGGTATGGATAGGGATATCAATTTGTATGAGATTCTTTACTACAAAAATGCATACTGAGCAGGACATTTTACAGTATAAAAATAAATGTGTCATCACTCTCTGGTGGGCAAATAATAGTGTTTCTGTTTCTTAATTACCGCAAACCTAGTTTGGAAATTCCTTGCTGCAGTTTCTTCTTAGTTATTGGCCCACATATACACTGATACCATTATATGTGCAATAAACTGATATTGACCAATTCATCAGCCTGGCCGATTATCAGGCTACTGTACAGGGAACAATAGTTTTTTTTCATCTTTTTTCAACAGTGTTGCTCAAAAAATGACCACATGCTTCATAATTCTCATCATTCCCTTTTTAGATTTTATTTTTCTGTAGAAGGATTAGTCATTCCATTATGTGTTAAAGCTTGGGGACAAACCATGTGACAATCACGCACGTGCTATGGTAAAAGTCACCCACTGAGGTGAAAGATTTACAAAATGTAAAAAAACAAAAACCTTCTTTTGTCTGGCATCAGCTGCATGTGTTTAAGACCATGTGGATAAGTGGGACCTATTGTGAACAGCAGTGCACCTTGTGACATGGATAGGGCATTGTTGGTGTTAAGCAGACAGCGCAGAGTGGTCGTGGCACCCACATGGACTGAGCTCAGCGGGGGTTTAGAGATTTAGAATGTGGTCATGAGATGACTCAGGCAGAGGGATTAGAACCTCTGAGATCTGTGCCTCACTCACACTGAATTAGAGGAAATGAGAGGTTTAGTGGACCACCGGGCTCTGTTGACACTAGATGCAGCTGAATACATTACTTTTTGCACTGCGTGCAGGTTTACCTTTCAGCTTCCTATTACATGTTATCCAACAGTAAATGAGACTAAGATTCTGTGGTGGGAAATTATTGTTTTTTTTATTTATGCTGTAGTGTGTGAGTTGTGCCTTTTTTGTTTGGTCCATTTTTTTTCAGTTTTTAATTTGTTTGATTTGCACAGTGTCCTTAAATTTATTGTTTAAAATAAAAATAAAAATCTGAATCAGCGTTATTGTCCAGGTATGTGTACACACACAAGGAATTTGACACATACATCCAGCCAAAAACAAGGACAACAAGCTCAACAAGGTAAACATAAACATTAAAACTACTACTATGTAGATATATATATATATATACACTACCGTTCAAAAGTTTGGGGTCACCCAAACAATTTTGTGTTTTCCATGAAAAGTCACACTTATTCACCACCATACGTTGTGAAATGAATAGA
>JAVQJD010096919.1:0-34580 GCA_036023655.1 Nannoperca australis | reverse complement strand
CCCCCCCCCCCCACCTCCCTTCTCTCTCTCCTGTCCGCTGCTGCTGCAGCCTCGCTCTCGCACCCCTTTCAATCAATGTCTTTTTTCCCAGCTCTCTCCTCCTTTGATTCTCTTTCTTCTCCGCCCTATCTGTCTTTCTTTTGAGCTGGCTTTCAGTCTGTCTCTGTCTATTTCCTTCTATTCCCTTCATGTTAATAAGAAGAGTAATGGTGTTGCAGGCAGTTCTTGGCTGGGGAGTTAATTAAAATGGCAAGTTACAGCCCACACAGTCAAAACAATGGAGGCCCCTGCATTTCGCAGTGACACAGGGAGATATTAAACAAGTCCAAAATGAAACACTGTGAGGAGGCATGAACCCAGTAAGGCTGACTATCCCCCAACATCACTTAACACTTCCCCTCCTGAAGTACTGAGGGGTTTATTGTTACGCTCTCCAGCCCAGTCAACATTAGTCATAGCAGAGACCCAGTAATTACCTTGTGAGCTCCCTGAACTGCTGCATGAAAAGCGGTTGTGTACGAGATATTAATGTGATTACTGCAGCATTTACCAAGCCAGAAACAGCACTGACACTGATCAGATGAGAAACTGAAGAAGGGAAATAGTGAAATCTGCCTATTCCCCACCCACCGCCACACACACAGCTCACAACAAACACACACGCACACGCACACGCACACGCACACACACACCGCAAATGATTCTGCTAGCGCGGCTAGCACAATGCAGCACACTCAGGCTCCGGCAACAGTGGGCCGGCTGAGCAGGACAGGAGCTGTTGCCATGGTTACCATTTCTCGGCTCGCTCTCACAGCCCAGGAAAACTGTGTCATTATCCTGTACTTTGGATAGGAGAATAGAGAGATAGGGAGAGGGGGGAGGGTTACAAAGAGAAAGAATGAGGTAGAAAGGGAGACAAAGATAGAAAAAAGAGAGGGGCTGCAGTCCACACAGGCCAGCCATGCATCTAACACACACGATCAAAATTTGCACCCATTTGTGCTCCTCCATTCACTACTTTTCCCCTTTGTTTTCCCCTTTTCCGTCTGTCAGCAAAGCTGTAGATTTCACTCTAATAGGTAAACAACTTCATTGCCGAAAATATCAGGTAAAAGCAGTGCTGTCAGGTGATAATGGGACGTGTTTCTTTTCTCCTCTCTCTCTCTCTCTCTCTCTCTCTCTCTCTCTCTCTCTCTCACTCTCTCTGGCATCTCCTGCGAAAATTGCCACCAACAAGCTATTATGTTGGTAAAAAAAAAAAGATCAATCTCTGCATCATTGTATTTATTTTAACACACCAACAGCCATATGCCACTCTAATGACAACCAGCACGGGTTGTTATTGAATAAATATACGGCCCACAGTAACAACAGCACAGTGGGATAACAAAAGTGTGTAGCCGCGCATCATTTCTAACCCCAGAAACGGACTTTGTATGTTCATGTTTGTGCGTGTGAGTGTGTGGTTGCTCGCCTTGCTCGGTGTGTGTGTGTATGTGTGTGTGTGTGTGTGTGTAACGTGGGGTCCACATCATAGGAGTTACAATGTGAACTAATTACACGGCCGTGTAAATGGAGGCACCCTGCTGATATGGGCTGTGCACCACATGATTTCCCCTGGTGGAGCAGAGCATGTTTGGACTGCCTCGCTGTGCTGTGCTGTGCTGTGCTGTGCTGTGCTATGTGTGTGTGTGTGTGTGTGTGTGTGTGTGTGTGTGTGTGTGTGTGTGTGTGTGTGTGTGTGTGCAAGCATGCAGGTATATATATATATATGTGGGTGTGTGTGTGCCGAGGGAGAGCATGTTTTGTAACCTGTGCCGTGTGCTTTATTGAGCTACAAGCTAAAACAGTGCATCTGTGTTGAGGAGGCAGAGTAGCCCCTCCAAATGAAAGCCTGCCCTCTCCCTCTCTGCCCGCCTGACGCAGCTCTCCAGAGAGACCTGTTCATATTACTGTGGCTGTCTGCTGGTCAGAGAAACACAAACAGCACGAAACAAAGCCGCATTTCGATGGGAATGTGGAGAAAAGACATTGAGTTGCCCTCATCTATTCTCCTCTCGCCATCGATGGCTTTTTTTGGACCACTAATATGAAAGAGGGGACAGTGGGAATAAGTGTTTTGTTTACTACATTTAATTGCTGAAATGCAATTTTTACCTTTAGTTGAGTCGTTCCATTTAATGCTGCTTTATACCTACTACATTTCAGAGGAACATATTGTACTTTATACTCCACTTTAGTTATTTTTTATTCTAGCTACTTTTCAGATTAAAGCCACACAGGTGTATTTAGTTACTCAGGCTGATTAGACCTTCAGTTGGTTTACAGCTGAGCAGAGCTATGGTGAGAGTTACGTGATGTCACAAAGATCTATGAACCAATAAGAATAATAACAAGGTAACTTGTCCCACCTTTACAGGATAATGAGAGAGCTGTCAATCAAGCCTGAACAGAAGAGGTGTAATCAGGCATCCTAAGTCAAAACACCTGGACTACGAGCAATCAGAAGCTTTAAGATTTTCCATTTTTCATAAAGAGTAGACGATAAGCTTATAAAACACAACGCATTAAACCAGTGGTTTCCAATTGCTTTAGCTTGTGACTCTATTCAAGGAAGAAAGTGGCTCCTTGGGGCTCCTTGTCACGTTTCAGATGTCTATTAGTTGCTTGCAGTTAAGAGTGATTTCCTCTCTTAACCTCTCTGGTTTTATTAAAATAACGATGGTCAAAGAGGTTAAACTCTCAGATGAGAGAATATTCAAAAGAATACACTTTTTTGTAACATAATTTAGTTTTTTCCTCTTCTCTCCTACCCCATTATCACCTATTGTGTTTGTATAATAGTATCCAAAATGCCATCCATAACTATTGATTCTCACTTATTTATTCATTTATTTTGATAATTATTTAAGTTTGTTTTTAAATGTGATATATTAAAAAAAATATTTACTTGGCCTGACTTTACTTTATAAATCATCTCGTGGCCCCTCAGATTTATCTTGTGACCGTTTGGAGGGGTGTGACCCCCAGGTTGGGAACCACTGGACTCAACTACCGAACTGTATATAAAGTAGTGAAAACTAGCTCCACCTCCACCAACAGTAAAGTGCTGCTTATGCTTTGATGCACCAGTGTTAATCTAATAAGGGGCCAATTTTCTGCTGAATGTACTTTTCTGTACTTTTTCTAAAGTAGGGTTTTAAATGCAGTACTTTTATGTAATGGAGTCTTTTTTCATCGCAGTGTTTGTACTTTTATTTCTGTTCAGGAGAACCGCAGAACCTCTTACACCCCTGTTCAGAATATACATTAGCGGCAGTGTTGTGAAGTATGAGTTTCTCTTACAAGAAACCAACTCAGTGGTGTAGTAATTGCAGTTTTTACAGTCTCATTTGGAAGCACCATACCAAGCTGACTGCGGGTTTTTCCAAATGGTGGGTGCTCCTGAGTGAAAGTGCAATCACAACTAATCAGAGCTTCTCTTGTTTCCTGCCCACAGCGCCCAACACTGCACCCTATGGGAGCACAGGAAGCGCGTACGTCCCGCTGGCCTGCCGATACCTGGTCCTGGCTCTCTCCTCCTTCATCAGCGTGTACTAGCAGAGGCCAGCCCAGACACAATGACTGTCGAGAGCATTTATGAATCCTTTTTGACATTGCTGATGGCTGGAATCCAATCTGGTACAGTTTGTTGAAAAGCCTTGAGGGGAAAATAATCAGCGTTACTTTGTGTGGGGAAATTCTCTTTTTTTTTTTCTTCTTCTTCTTCTTCTTTTTTTTTTTTTCTTTCTTAGTTTTTTGGTGAAATATTCTGTCATGTAAATATGATGTTTTTTTTATTATTATAATTTCCTCCCTTCGTTTTTTTGATTGATTGACCTCCTTGTGAATCAGTGCTCACCCCCAGCCCCACTCCTCCACCTTCACTCATATCAGCAGCCCAAATGAGTTACTTTTATGCCTCTTTCTCTGGAAGGCGATGTGGCAAAATTGACATTTTCATCCGTTTTTGTACATGGCTAAAAAGAAGCAATTGTGCCAAGTCTCTCAGTACACAGAATTACCATACCAATGTTGTATTGAATGTATTATGGGTTGTCAAACAATGGAAAGACATTTAGATTCTTAACAATACAAATTCTGATTATGGAGTGTGCTTAAAAAATACAGAAAAAATACAGAAAAAAAACAACAAAAGAACAAAAAAGGCAGGGCTTTTCCAGGACCTGTATTGTCATGATTACTCAATAGATGGATGAACAGTGTTGAAGGTGTGCTTTGTTGTATTCTGAAATGGGTCCTTCAGTTACTATGCCTGCCTAACAGATTTGATCAGGCAGCCGTCAAAGTAGCAAAGTATACTGTATTGTATCTTTATATTTTAATATAGTGTAGGCTTTTGTTTTAAAGTGGGACCAGCTTTTCTCATTCGACCAAGAACATTAACACAGTTCATGACTTTGTACAGTATGAAGGGAGGAACATCGCTGCCCTATGTTTACATTCTTCTTGAAAATATAAATACCACAGTATATACTCCATACTTTGTTTTTCAGTGAGTCCACATACGTGAATGTCACAACAAACTGTCACAGTTGAGAAGAAAAAGCAGAGCTCGTGTTCAACTGTTTTAAGCTTTTCTCTTAAAGATGCAGTTCTTTGAAACATGCCACTTCCAGTGGGCGTCTGAGCGGAGCGTTTTGTCTCTGAATTTGTTTGTGTACCTACGGATCATCTACTGGCCGACAACCCACAGCTGCACACTGTAGGTCGCTTCAACTTTTGGCATGACACTTAGATAATGGATTTTGGGAAAGCAGCATTCTGCAGCACGGCCTTTTCTTCCTCTCTTTTTCTCTACAGATAATTCAATACTTAAATATATTACAGTCTAGTTTACAGTAAATATATCTACTTAATTTTACCAGTTAACAAATAAAGGACGTCCATATTTGGTTAAATACAATAATGAAACCTGCTGTGAAACCTGTTAATTATGAGCAACATAACACAAAATAAAGCGTATGAACATGCTCATCGGTACAAACACAGCCTAAGGTGCTAACAGCTCCTCCAAGATTGAGAGTGTCCATTTTATTGAAACAGCGATCAGTGTCCGCAGGGCCAGTGATCGTCCAGCAGAGTTGAGAATAAATTAAACAATGAGGTCGTTTAATAGGAGAAAATGTGGCTTTCTGTTCACTGAAATCAACCATATCAAGGCTCAAAAACAATGTTATTGTAAGGGTTTACTTTTTGACGAGACTGTCACGGCACATTCATCCTCAAGTATCTTCAATCCATGGTGTAAACAGAGATACTGTACTGCAATGCCTTAATAGCACCATAGACATCAAATGAACCTCCTTTAGAAGGACACTTCCAGAAGCTCTCAATAAGATACAAATCATTTGTTTGACATACTGCTGATAAACCAATAGCTGACTTATCTTTTAAATTAGGAACTCTATTCCGTAAAAAAAAAAAACGAAATGTTTCCACTCATGGCTCTCGCAGGTATTTTCAAATAAGCCAATTGCATCTGGTGAAAATGCAGTATTTGTCGTACAGGTTAACATTTATGCAGGTCTTGTTTGGATTTGGATCCGCGATCAAGGGACTAACAGTACCCGAGTTCACACAGTATTTTCACATGAACTTGTAACTGCAAACCTATAGAGAAATAGCCATCGCAGTTAAAAGACTTAAAGCACAAACACTGTTATTACTTTTACATTTTGTGATGATTTGTTTTAAGGTCTGCTAAACATTTCTTTTTGTTTCAATCATTGTTTGTACTGAAATTGTTATCAGCTTGTTTTACAAACGATGAAAATACTGCACCATATGATCTTGTTTAAATGTTAAGGTATAATGAAAATGGGTCAGAAGTATATTTATTCTCTTCCTTTATGAAAACAATGTATAAAAATAGATTTGAAACATGTAAAACTGGATATGTGACATTTATTTGAATGAGGCTCAGTATGGCATAGTTTATAATGTTGTCGGGTTCATTTAGATGCCATAACTGTTGTTGATTGTTTGTCAGACGAGTACATTAAAAAGAACAATGTTTGCAATCAAATTACCTACTTTATGAAACAGAGAGGGTGTGAACCAATATAACAGTATTATAGAACAGAATCAATGTGTGTATATTTGGAGAAAATAGGATACCTTTTTGATCTTTAGAGCAGTGTGTAGTCATAGTTTTCACACACTCGCGTGTTTGACAGTGTGCAGAGAGTATGGTTGTGCTGCATGTCAAAGTTACCCTGTGTTTTTAAGGTGGCCATTTTACAGATATTCATACTTTTTATGAATGGAACCAGTTTAGTTCTTAAACCTGGTCGAAACATGCATACCTCCGACAGACCACCAGGCTATGTTTGCTTGTGATTTATTTGAATCAACTTTGCTGATAAACTACAACAACTGCTGTTCAGAGTCATGATGATTATCGTGGCACATTGGTGACAGACTGGAGTTCTGTTGGTTGCTTGCCTAAGCGGTCAAGACCATTCTAGTATTCCATATGAAATGTACTGGATGTTGATTATTTTGAATAATGGTATTAACAAGTCCCTTTTATCGAATCACTATTATTTGCAATAAAAGTCTTCATGTTACAATACAAACCCATATCTGAGTTAATGAGCACTCAAAAGGGGTTGTCAATGTTCACCGTGACAGGGTTTGAGCCAGTCAGTGTCCAACTTTAGCGGGCTTCTCGCTTTTTAGGTTTTAAAAGCTGTACCAACATTTATTTTGTGAGCGAGTTAAACTACAAAATGAGTGTAAACGCACCAAAGACGGTTTGTTCGAGAGGGAAGAACAATGCCCACTCTGTATCGTTTCGATTTTCAAAAACTTTGCAAGAATGGCGTCTTTTTTGCAGTTCAAAAAGACCATCTGAGCAATGAGTCAGTAAATAATCTTGCTGACTGCACGCGTCAAAATCCAACTCGGTAAACTGTAGCTGGACAGCAGTCGAGTACTGAGCGACAGCTACAGCTGTCACCTAAGTCAGTATCTTTGAAAACTCAGGACAGAGCAGCTCGTTCTGTTAACGTTGGCTAACTGTACCGTAGCTAACGTTACAATTGGATCAGTTTAGGATGTGACATTCCAGATTTTTGTCATTATTACCAGAAGTAGACCACTACATAGCTGTGACAACTAAATATTATTCTGCTTTTTATTTAACAAAACAATGAAAAAGTTATTTCAGGTATCCCACTAATGCAGCTGCATATTATCGCTAAATGTGAGCTACATTAAATTAGATTAGTTTTCTGGATACAGATGGATTATCAAGTTCTTTGAAGTCGACTTCAAGCAAAATGACTAATTGTAATATTTGACAGGGGCACGGTTAAACCCTGCTGCAACAAAGGAGTGAACTTGATCGCCCTACTTTAGATTTTTATGATTTTATGATTTCCTAAAAATGATGTTTTGTTAAGAGAAGTCAAAACAAAACAAAGGTTTATGTCTAACATAACATGTCTGATGTCTGTTCTCATGTCATTTTAATATTGTGTTTGAGCACTCTTCAATTGAGAAGTAGTACTGGGACCGGACAATCCTGACTCAAACACTGCTGCAGCTTTTCTCCAGACTCAAAGAAACTGTCTGTTCATACAGTGTCGACTGAGTTATTGAGTCATCTTAATTTTGCCGTATCATGCATATTTGATCCCCTCCCCTCTGCCCTCAAACACTGTATAAATCCTCCCAAGCCCAGATGGCCAGATGCCACAGTACATAGGATTAACCACTGTTTGCTCTGCATCATCATCATCAACTTGAGTGTGTCGCTCAGTACATATGATCTGGAGATACGTACAAACATAAACCACAGCTCATTTTTGCATCTGAGGGTCTATTTGACCTTTTTTCCTCAACAGCACCAGGCTTTCGAGTGTCCTGTGATGACCTGAATTCACTCTTGACTAAAGCATCCACGGTTGTGTGACCCACCTCTTAAAAGTTCAGTGGAAAAAGTAATGTTGATGTACAAGCTTAAAAGAGGCCATGCCACCCACCTGCAGAGATCACTGCCTCACCTCACGCTCCCAGCTGACAGCGGGGGGGAAAAAATATCTCCACTTTTAAATTTAAGATAAGAGGATTTTAAATATTCATGCCAGTGCGTATTATTACAGCCTCCACATTCCCCACCCTGAATTTTTAAATTGTCCATTCCAAAGCTTCCTCCTCCTCCCACCCCCGATGTATCAGAATCATATTGTTCTGAATATTTTGCATTATGAAACAACAGTTGTATAAACTAGTGGAGGGGGGCAAGTACTGTACTGAATGTGCCTTTAAAAGTATTTTATCAATCATAACCAACTCTTATCTAGAGCAGTATTCCCACAACAAGCTAGAACTCCTGTACGCACTTTTTTAGTTGTGAAAAATATAAAATAATTTCTGGTTTAAAACATTTTACTACATTTTACAACATCAACCAAACATTCAAAATCTAAACATAGAAGCAAACAACAGCACTCCACATATGTTCATCATATAATTACAGTGTACAATGTACAGTTATTCTGATACATGTAACCCTCAAGTAGTATAGTACACTCATAAAATAATGAATTAAACATATGTCATCGTAATTAAAATAACTATGATTATTACACCGTTAAAGCTCAATGTAGTCGTGTGTATTTATCTCCCAGGGAAGCAGAAGCAGAAATCATTTTCATCCTGGATATTATCAGGTTTTCACCTCTTTAATATGGGCAGGGACGTGTTTGAAAGGCACGTTCATTAATCTTTTCTGTGACGGACGTACTGTACTGCACCTGACACTATCTAAAATCAAAAGCTAAACAAACAGCAAGATTTATTTCGCGGATGATGATGTTGGACTCTGGATGTCACGGTAGAAGACATCATGACAAACTCAGCCACCCCATGTGCACCAACAGGAGCACGTACACTGTGCTGCCAGTAGAAGCTGACGTGAGGGAGGTGAGGCAATATATCTTAAAAGACAAACATTACTAAATACTGACAATGAGTCATTTTATATTGCAGCCAACCAACCTGTCGGCGTATGTGTTCAGCACATAATGCTTTACAGTGTATTGTGATTTGACCACTCAATAATACTGAATGCAGTTTTTAGTCTGAAAATTAATATATGTAAAACAGCGCTATTAATTAAGAATTATGGCAGCATACATTGTAGATTATGGAAATTATGAGCATGGTGTCAGAGTGTTGTTTGGCTCTCCACAAAGGCGTCTGTGGCCAGCACGAACAGAGAGAAGAGTGGAGGAGTTGTGAGAGAGGGATTCCTCCTGACCCCGCGGTTAATGAAACCCTTCCTGTGCCTTTGTCAGTTTTAACTGGGAGATTGTGTCATACTACACACTGGAGCTGCTGCCTGGCTCCTGCAGTCGCCATCCCACTTCCCTGAGCAGCATACTGAGTTGTCAGTATCAAAAAAACCTCTGTCTCTTGAGTGCTAGCATTCAGTTTGGTAGATATGTTTGTTGCACAGGAGGCAAAAGCTATTCCTCCTGTCAAACGCAGGCAGGAAGAGAAAAAAAAAGCCTTGAATTTCTATCTCTATAACCAGTCTCTGGGCAAGTTTGATTCAGTTCTAAATGGAAAAAGAACAAATATGTTCAGGTTTGAAATAGGCCTCTTTCTTTTCTCTCAAACATTTCAATTGGTACAAAAACAGTGAGTAATTTCGGACTCTGCACTTTCTTTGAAATCCCTCTGATATTGTGGCAGCTGCCAATGTGGGGGGGTGGTGCTATTTTAAAAAGAGGTTGCATCAAGTATTTGTCAACCTGTCCCTCATTATTTCCACTGAACTGGAAAATAAGTTGCCAGGCAATGATGCAGAGCCTGAGATAATGCCTGGGTTTTAAAGCAAGCTATCTAAGCCAGGTCTCTCCATGACGCAGATGACCGAATCACACGCTGAGGAGTGTTATCACGTGAAGATTCCCGGGCAATTGTCAGTTTTTGTGAAGGATTGAACGGGGTTGCCATCATTTGACTGACAGTAAATGTAATCCTATTTTGTTTGTTTCCCTGCCTCAAAAGACAGATACACATCGTTTTATATAGAACGACACATCAAATCGCTTCCTTGTAGCACCAGTTCATCGTGTGTCTTCAGTGATGTATTTGTTTCAATGGAGTGACCTCCAGTAGAGTTCAAGGTATGAGGTGCAGTTTGTTTCTGTAAATTCAATATGTTTACTTACGCCATTTTCTTTTTTTGTTTGTTTTGTTTTTACAAAAAAACGTGAACGGACAGGTTGATGGGAACATACAAAATCTTTTCTATACGGACTTTTATTTCTCTTTTCTTTTTATTTGTTTTTGTAATTTAACTCTTCAAATCATCATGCTGAAGAATAATGTGATGAGAAGTCTGGAATGGAAATGTTTACTTAAATGTGTATGAAGGTCCTTTAGCCACCAGGGATATAGTTGTACATTTATAGGCTCTAGATCACTGGAATGATATATATGGCTTTAAGTGGCATTGATATATCTATATATAATATATATAAATATATATTGATATTTGTCCAGAAATAAGAAAATCCATGTACTTTGATTACTTTAAAGCTTACATTGTGTATAGCACGTATGCAAGTCCATTTTCATCATGTTTGATGTAATTTTGTAGCAGTGGTTTGATACTAATAAATGGCAGTTGATGATGGAATTGTAGACTGTGTTTGTGTTGAACTGATGTGACCTTTACAACAGCGGTGCTCTTTGCTCTCGACAACGCTGGCATGTTTTTTTTTTATACGACAGCGTTCGACTGTACATACTCACTCTGTAGCCACACTGGAATGGGATAATTTATTCATAACAACATGTTACAGACTAAAAATATCCAACTCATCCATTTAATGAGTACTTTGTGAATTCCTGCAAGTGGCTTCTGACTGAATAGTGTATTTAAAAAAACTCTTTTGATTTATTCTTTTTTAACAAACATTTTAATGGAAATTTATCAATTTGGGTTTTATTTTTAGGCAGAGTTGCATCTTTTATATAAATTGTTAAGTCCCCGGCATTCAGTAGTAATTAAAATAACATTGATGGACTTTGGTAAAGAATAACATACATTATTCCATTACTTTATTTGCAGCAGGACAGAAATATGAGAAAAGCAGAGACTGTCCTGAACAAGAAAAAAAGGATTAATGTTTGTTCAAATGCATAAAAAGACCTTTAACATTGATGTGAATTATGACATAACCAGGAGAGGACTTTTAGTTTGCTGTTTCAGTCAGCATGGTTAACTTTTATCTATCTGCCCCTAACTTTAACCAAGAAGTTTGACGAAACAGTCCCAACTCATGGTCATCTTTCGAGCTTTTTGTCCGTTTGTTGTCCGTTCTCTGCCGAGCCATCATGAGTAGGCTAACTACCTAACTTTGTAACGTCTTGTTGGGATATATAGAGCAGCTTAAAGGCAACAGTTTTCCCCCTTCCCAACTGACACTTTAATTTTATGTTTATTTTAATTTGGGTAAGCAAGCATCTCCGTATTATTAAAATGTAATAGTTTAATGTTACATTTTGGTTTACATCAATAAACCTGGATGTACTAAACAGAAAGATTTGTTTTTAATTGTGCAACAGAGCTCTGCTTAACTTAAAAGCTAAACTCTGATTAGAGCTAATCTTATATTCACAAGCAAGGATCACACCCTTGATGGTTACTTTTGAAAGATTTATTTGAACACAATGAATGTTTGAATTAGGATGATGGTTCTGAGATGGTTTGGGGAAGCTTCGTGGGGGAAGTCCGCCGTGGCACCCGGGTACGACAACTACCCCCCTTCAGGACGCTACCGAGAGAAATAGAGAAAGAAATAGAAAAGAAAAGAGAGAAGAACGGGAAAACGGATAAAAAGGGATGGGCGGGTGGGGGCGCAGTAACTAGAGTGAAACGAGGGGACGATTAAGGATGGTATTTATACTGATGTATGGCGGTTAATGTAATTGGGGTGTGGTCCTGCTCCTGAAAATCCGCTAAATAGCAACAATTAAATGTATGTGTTGGTGCCACCCAGCAATAAAGTCCACAGGAGCTTAAGTGTAAGGAGTAATATATATATATATATATATATATATATATATGTCTTTTCACAGCACAACATTCACTCCCTACAGTACTGACTTCACAGATTCCTCTCACTTATTTACTTTGATTATTTTGATTATTCTGTGTTAAAATAAATGTCTTTGTTATTTAGTATACCTGTGTATTTTGTCTGTAACAGTTACTTAGCAACGCATTAGCTTCAGACAGCTAACGTAGTGGCTAGCTTTCTTATCCATAAACTGAACGCAGGAGCATTAAACTATACTAAGTCACAAATAAATATATAAATGAATATAATACAAAATGTACTTACAGATAAGGCTCCAACAAGTGCATTTGGGATATAAATAAAAGATGTCTGTCAATATTTGCTTAGTCATAGATCTGACAATGTCTTTGTCAGTAGCGGTTGCTACTAGCAACAGAAGCACCTTTAGAATCCATAACACTTAGGACTTCTTGTACATGCTCAATTAAAACTTAAGCAGCAAACTTATGTATTGTAGTAGGCTGTGTCACCTACTAAAAACTATTTCCAAAGTCAAAGATTAACTTATGATGCTAAACTTATTCAAGTAGAGTCTTTATGGCCCAAACCACATTGTTTCCGTCACTGTAACCATGTACTTTCTGTGCCAAAACATAATAAAACCGTAACTACAGCATTCCCAGATCAGAAACTGTAATATGGATAATTTGTCATATGTAGGGTTAATGTGTAGGAAGAAAGTTTAGTCTGGAGGACATGATCAATTGCTCAACGTGATTGTAGCCGTGACGTTCTGTTCCTTTTAGTTATGGGCTGACTGGGATGCACCGTTCAACCCTGACAGTCCTTTTTACCAGCCCCTCTAAAAGCTAGTCACAGCTGTAATGGGGAGTTTGATATAATGACAAATGGTTAAATCCAGTGGCTGAACTATTGACTGGAACCACAATGTGAGGACAGAATTCCTCTGGGACGAGAGTTGAGTGGAAGATGCTCTAGACTCTAATTGCCGCCCGCCCACCTACTCGTTTTGTTTTTGGCAGCCCTGTGTTGAGTGTTACGCAGCACTGATGAACTCTACAACACACTTTAAGTGTTCTAATAATTAAAGCCCACAGAGATAGTCAAGATAATGCACCGCACAACAATAAGAACCATGAATTCAAGAGACTTAAACAACAGGTGTGGTCACATTGCTTAACTGCAGTGTCCTTGCACTTGGCATAGCCTGAAACATTTATTTTTTTATGTGATGGTGCTACCTTCTCACCTGAGGAGACAGATGAGGCAAACGCAGACTTTGTGGCTCTGGAGAGAATATGCAAATGTGGGGAGATGGAGTTTATGATCCAGAACTACTCTGCTCAGAGATGGAACAATACGTGATGGCAGCTGAAGTCAGGAAGAAAGAATTTGCAAGGTATTCATGAAATGAAAGTCAGAATAATGAGACCTGCATCTCAGTCCCTAACACGGTAATTAGGACGACTGTGACAAGCTAGATGGCCATTTGCCTGATGTTATGCCCTCAGATTTTGGCACTTGACAAGGCAGCTTGTAAAAACAAATCTGTGTTGTTGTGCATTTATTTTAAATATCTCTGCTGATGACATTTAAATAGGTACTTT
The DNA here is from genome assembly GCA_036023655.1 of Nannoperca australis. NCBI lineage: Eukaryota > Metazoa > Chordata > Actinopteri > Centrarchiformes > Percichthyidae > Nannoperca > Nannoperca australis. The sequence continues at coordinate 20,845 of JAVQJD010096919.1, read as the reverse complement.
AGACAACCCTGTCCCCTAGAAAATAAGAGTATACGCTACTAATTTGCAGCAGCAAATACCTTTTGATAGGAACGTATTGCAGCCTGGATTAGTAGTTCTTTTTTTATCACATAATGAGGAAATGCTGCTAATGAACGTATCCGCCAAGACCTAAAACCTTATTTACCTCATTCCAAACTCTTCTCCTGTGTGGTCCCTCTGTGGTGCAATGAGTTTTCAAACTCAAACCCTGTCTCTGTCTTCAAACATTACTCAAAAAACCACAACCCCAGTGACAAGTGACATCCACATCCATCAGAGGGTCATCATCACTGTGCTGGAGAGAGGCTGTGGGCAAATTGTTGACCACGCCCATATTTTTTGCAATTGTCAAATAATTAGCAAAGTACTGGGAAGGCATACACGCTGAGATCAAAACCATTTTAAAAAGCGATATGCTACTTTATTAGTAAGAGCTGTAACAAGCTGGAAAATTAAGGCAGCAATTACGTTTTCCATCAACACATAATTGGAAAAGCTAATTAGTAGTATATGAACAGAATTTCTTGGAGAGGCTTGGCCTAAATAATCAAATGTTGTCACCTCCTAAACTCCTATTTCTAGACTTCACATAAACGTGCAAAAGTGTATCTTGCGTTCTTCTGCAATACATCTTGATAAAATGATAAGCGCATTATTTTCATGTTTATTATGTGGCTATCACAGCTATTGATATCGCCGTGCTCTCGCAAAGTAAATATACCAAAGCGTAGGCATATTGCACTGTTCTAACCCTACAATAAACAATCAGCAATCAGTACACACATTCGCAGATATCATCAAGATGTAGTAAAATTCAAACACATAGAGTCAGGGTGCCTTACATAACCATAAAGTCAGGCTGGCGTGTGCTGTCATCAAAGGTGGGCCTGTAGCCGCCTTTCTGAGATGAAAAACAAATGAAACACTTTGAGGCTGAGCTGGTTCCCCTCCTGTTCCGTAACTCCATCTGTCACTCCCGGCGACTTATTCTGAGCAGGAGTGCTTTCCTGCATGACCTCCATCACAGCGTGCAAGATGAACGAGGTGGGTCTGGTCTCTGTCCTCTGTCTTCTCTGTGCCAAGGCAGCATGGGCACCGAAGCATCGAGAACACCTGCAAACTGAGAGTAATGAGGCAGCAGGCCATGCGGCCGCCCATCCTCCCTGCACTAATCAATCCAGCTAGCCATTAAGGGAACCAAAGAGGATTGCAGCTAGTTAGAAAAAGTTGCAGCTTCATGCCTCCATAAACCTTTGGCTGCTTTCTAAAATCTGTTTCTGTAAGATGGTCGCTAGTTCTTTTTGTCAAAAACAGATCAAATCTGTGGCTTTTCTGTTTCCTGTTGATTACATTTCTGTCACTCTTTCTGCCTATTAAAGCTCAAATTAACTCCCTTTTCCTATTCTTTTTAGACCAAACTAACCGTTGTTGGAGCCAAAAGCATAAAACCCAAACCCCTCACAACCAGAGGACAGAGTTATCATAACCTGGGTATCAGCTGAATTATTCGTCATATACCAATCATTGATTTATCAAGGGTCTATGGTAAGACAATTGATTTTCCGCTAAATTTATTGAAATTAATTGAATTGTCTACAGCAGGGAATCCCAAAATCTTTCACCTTTTTGATTATTGGTTTGGAATTTGGTTTCTGCCCAGGACCCAAACTTATAAAAATACATCATGAATTGGCGTAACATCTACATTTAGAAACTACTGATAAAGAACACAACTAACCATGAATGCCTTGATTGAGAGACAGAGGTAGATGACAGAGAGAAGATTATCATAAAAAATCACCCAACAGCCCTGAACACAGCATGCGCGCGGAACAGACCAGCATATTAAAAAATAATGCTCTTCTTCTATTTGAATGACTAAAATTAATTCACATATCAAAGCTGAAAATTATGCATTTCACAAATTTTTGTTTTTACCAATTGTTGACCAAATAAAACCCATAAAACCCATAAATCTGGGGAAGACTAACCTACAGTATTTATAGGAAAACAGACTTAAAGTAAACTGAGACTTTTTGGGTACATGTTTAAATGCGTTAAACACTTCCTGAGAGATATTTATTTTCCCCAAACACCCTCAAGCACTTGTTCCCCTCTTAATACAAGAATGGTGTACGGAAAAGTATGCTTTGATTCCGATTGAAACGTCCATCTTCCCTCTATTCCACTCCTTCAATCTCGTAGAGTCTCCTTTTTTGCATTTCCATTCTCCTCCTGCCAGCCTCCAAGACAGAAGCCAGAAATGCACTGGAAAAAGACATGTTGTCACACAGTGCATACACCCCCCCACCCCAAAAAAAATAAAATCATGCCACCATGTCATTACCCAACCTCGACTCTCTCAAAGCAATCACATTCAAAGAGCATTTTTCAGGAGCTCCATCCCCAGCACAACTAGTAAGCATGGCTAATGGAAATTTAATCAGCAACGAGAGAGGACAGCAGGCATAATGCAACAGATGATAAATAGAAGAAAGATGCAAATGGTATTTATTTTAGACAGACCGTGCTGACAAGCCTGATAATGCCTCCTCATGCAGTTTCTCCCTGAAGCTTCATTTTGATGGCTCCGAAGTGGTGTGCACCATATTTCACAGCCTATCATTTATGGAATAAATTGTGTTATTCATAGAAATGTTTTCATTTTTGCCGAATGCCTCTTGTCAGTGGTGCCTGAGCACCATGGCGGTAGGCCTAAATTAATAAAAATCAATGTAAATTCCTGCAGTCATTACAAACCAACAGTACTTTAGAACTGGAAACATTAAATGGATTTCAACAACTGTATTCATGAATCTATCCAGCGACTAAAGGCTTGTGTTTAGTCCCAAAGTCAGCTTTAGACTGTCTCCTTGGTTGGTGACATTTAGAGTTTAATTAAATATTTTTACAGGTGATATCTAGATGCTTAAAGTATTAATGCCGCTTTTTATTTTAAAATCAAATATTCGTCACAACTGCAGCACATACAATCTATATTTGAAGAATATGAATTGGAAGAAGCAGGATCTTTACTGAGAGCTGAGTTTGCCGAAACAGAAAATAATCTCACCACGAGGTCAATTAAATAGCTGTTCTGGAGCTTTCGATCATATCACATGAACTTTATTAACAAATGGAGTTTGGCCCGGTACATGTTCAAATTCACTTGACCACTTCTACTTCTTGAGATTTAAATCTTGGTTGATTTTGTCCCATGGTTGCCATGGTAACAGTAAGTATGGTTTAACTACTTCATAAACAGAAGAGCAACTGGTGTATCTGTCTGCAGTGCAGCCAAACAAACCTATGATGTTTTAATAAAGAAGTCAGTTAATAATTACAACTGAAAAATACCACAAATTACCATTTTGTAGACACATTTTTGATGAACAATCTCGCCTGGGTAACAAATACATTTAATTTCCTGTGAATGTTTCAAAATAAAAACATGTTATACAAGTTGAATTCTTCTACTGTGAAGAAGCAGCAGCAGAAATATTGGATTTGCATCAGCAGTAACTTAAATGTGTCTTGTGGAGTTTTCTTGTAAATAAACAAAAGTTATGTTTACATTCAGTGTTACTCAGCAACGCACATTGTATGTGTCCTTGAGCTCTAACAAATGTGTTGAATGTATTTTTTTTCCCTCATAAAACATTCGCAAAGCCGATATATTAAATGTTTTAAATCCATATCCGTTTACAACCATGTTAACTTGCTGGCAGTCTTGGTCCTCCCTGTCTTTGCTGGCGCATTGCAGCATATCTTGGCGTATTACCGCCACATGTAGATCAAAGCAATAGTGTGAAAACCATTGGAAGGACTGTGTATCACATCAAAAACCTTTAATACAGCTCTGACGTGTTAGGAGAGTGAACAGTAAAGAGAGAGGGTGACATCAATTAGATAAAATTACCTTTTTTTATTAACAAAAGAATTATAGATAATAATAATAATTAGATAAAATTACTGACAGTAATGCTGGATTACATGCTGCATCATTTCCTGTGAATCCTTTGTTGTGCACAGATAGACAATTTGAATGCCACCATGAAAATGCCCTCTATGAAACTATAGAGAGAGATGATTACACAATGTAAATTCATTGTATGACTGTTGCCATAAATACTAACATGAACCAGGTTCGATTCCATGAAATCTGAAGGATTATAACTTTATAGTTTCAAAAAACTCCAGAACAGCTTCTAATTGGACCTTTTGATGGTACTATTTCATCAGAGTGTTACCTGAGGTATCCACAGGTCGGGGAAGTGGTGTCCTTCATGTGAAACTCTAGGAGGTCCAGCCTGTTCATTTTTAACTTGAGCAATGCTTTATTCTGTATTAGATGTATTTTTACAGTATAATTTACTTCTCAAAGGGCTTCATTGTGAATCGACACGCTTTCATGCTGGTCCAGCAGTTATTTTGTCCTGCAGCCCAGGTGCATCTGTGCCACAGAGTAACACTAGCACAGAGTAGTCATTAGCACTAATGTAGCTGTCAAGGGAGCTGCAGGAGTGTCGCTTGCACAAGAGTGCAGCTGAGCTGGTTCGCTCGCCTGTCCGTCTCTTAAGTTTCTTGTTTTTCCTCGACGGCTTGAATCTGGCTAATACCTTGTTGTCAGTACAACTGTACAGCTGTACAGACTAGCATCCCCGCAGAGGCATCGCTAATCAAGTCTTGTTTTGGTCCTCAGCAGCTAGCGGTTGGACTTCACTGAATAGCTTCAGAACTGTCAACACTGTCACACATCTCCATGAACTGGCAGCCCATGAAAGGGAGTAATTAGACGAATCCTGGCACTGAATGCGCACATATAATATGATCCTAAATTGTAAACGCACTGCTGGAGCGTCATATAATCTAAAAAGTATTATAGAATAATGTTATGTCTGTTGTACACCTTCATAGCACGCCCCACATAGAGTACGTTGAGAAAATGGAAGCATTTCTTTAGCAACAGCTTCTAGCTATATGCTGCTGCAGATTTCTTGTTTGACATCTCTCAAAAACATATAAGAATTAAAAATAATAAAACATCACCCTCACTCTGGTTCAGAGACATCAGCAATCGACCAGATTTCTAAATGAAGATGTACTAAGTGGAATCTGAGCATACTGGTCTGGGAACAAGTACAACAGAGAGGGAGCTTTCTGCACGATGTCCTGCTGAGATAACACATGTTTCTCTGTCATTTTTTTTTTTTCTTCTTCTCTCATAACAGCAAAGTGGCAAAAACAAAACAGAACTGTATTTCAGACAAACAAATGCAAGTAAACATATGAGACAATCCTATCATTGATCAAATTGAGCTGTTCCACGTCTTGAAAGCTTTTTGCATTTGTCTTTCGATGTCCTGCTTTAAATTAATTCATGGAAGTTGGGGAAAACGTGACTTCAGATGTCAAACAACATGGGCCGAGCTCCGCTCACAGGGAAATGGTGCCGATAATTGTGTTTGTTGGATGATTAAGAAGGTTTCAGGGAGCAACTTGTGCCTCTGTGCCTTGGTAGCTTCTTGTTGATTAGAAAGCCATCCATTTTAATGGCGTTTCCTCTCCCTTTGTTAACTAGGCACCTCTCTATACAAGAAAATGGCACCCAAATGAATGGCATTCTATTAAAGGAGAAATAATAGCTCAAAGTATCAAAACAAAGGAAAGAAAAACAACCATGAAGACATATAAAGGTTTGAGATATGGAGATTTACAATCACTCCCAAAGAATATGTTTTTCCAAACTTGTCAAAACCTGAATTGTATTGACTAAAAGTTAATATTTAATATTTAAGACACCTATCTGCTGCTCCAGTACAACAGGCCTTTTGTGATGAACAACTGAACTGGGATTTCATTCTTATGTTACTTTTTGTCATGCATCCTTAAGTTCACTGTATTAATGCAGCATCGTGCTATTTGAAACAATATCAAATGCCCCCCGTAGCACTCAACAAACGCTTCACACAGACAGAAAAATTGGTCAAGGTGCAGCAGTCAGGATGTAATGATCCAGAGAGTTGAGGTCGATGCCTGGAAAGTATGACTCGTTTGTCCGAACTGAGTCACAATGCGATGACGCATGGAAAGACGTCGCCGATATGCCGGCTTACACCAAAAAAACAAAAGGCCATTATACGAATGGTTCAAATTGATTTCCAACAGGTTTTCCACATGCCTGCTCAGCTCAGAGCTTCTAATTTTAATACTTAAAAACTATATTTTTACCTACGCTAATATTTTATTTTCAATATTAGTGTTTACATTTTCTCAATAATGTTTCATATCAAAACAGATGAGAATTTATCAAATCAATCTCTGGGTTGAGTGGCCTTCAAAACTTAGCGTGGCTCATTTTTTGTGAAGCATCAGACAGAACAGCACTTTCTGAACAAATCCATTACCTGCTTTTATCAGGTAAAGAGCACAAATGGCTCTCACAGCATAAGAGCTATCATTGTGACATCAACAAGGATTCTGCAAAACTCTTTGACAAAAGATACAAAACTATTTTTGCAGTGTTTTTTATCTGACATTAAAAATCAGCATCTATTTGTCTTAAAATGTAACCAAATGTAACTGAGCATAATCTAATATGTTTATAATTCTTTTATGCAAGTTAAATTAGTTTTTTAAGCAAACAAGAACTTATATATAACTTATGTATTATCATATGCCCACAGATGAGACTGACCAACATTGATCATTTGTTGGTGTTTACACCTTCCTGACAAGGGAGACAATGAGAGAGGGTACCGTCCTCTCTAAGCAGAAATGGTGGATATAGCACGATGACGTTAAATGGATGCAAAAACATCCAGGAAAAAGTTGGTGTGGGTGGTTGACTCAAAAAAGCACGTAACTTACGTAAGTTCGTGTGCCATCTGGTACCAACAGTCAACATTGTTTTTTTTAACCAGGACGACAACGGTGTTCCAAACCTGAAGCAAGCAAGACATTTTAGGAAATACACTTATTTGCTTTCTGGCGTTAGATGGAACGCTTGGTACCGCTCTAATGTCTGTACAGTAAATATGAAGCTGCAGCCAGCAGCCTGTTAAGCTTAGCTTATTAAAAATAACTGAAATTCAACAGAAATCTGCCTACCAGCACCTCTAAAGTTCACTAATTAACACATTTAGTAACACGTTGTATCTCATTTGTTTCTCAGGAGATTGCTGCGTTTTGTTTATTTGTCAGCTTTCATGGTTTCATTTTGTTGCCATTGGACATATCCAGGCCAGCTGGTCCCCCCTATTTCCAGTCTTTATGCTAAGCTACGTTAACGGGCCTTATATTTACTGCACAAACAATTAGAGTGGTATCAATCCTATTATCAAACTCCAGAAAGTGAATACAACAGGTAACCTCTTCACATCCCGACCATGACGGCAAGTTTCCTAACATTAACCAAGTAGCTCTAGATCCCTAATCTTAATCAGACTTTAACCATAGCGGTGGCAGATCAGAAGTAAATTTTAGTGAAGGATAATTTTGGAAGGCACTGATGAGCACCCTATTTTGTCATTGTAGTATGATAACTTGGTGCACAGACAAAGCAAAGTAGAACCCAAAGTTTTGAGGACAATATGGACCATTATTAGTTTTTTTATGTTCCTGTAAGTGTTGCCTTAAAAGTCCACACAGACCCCACATGATCTGTGTTGCGTTGTGTTTCTCTTTGTTGCAACAGAACGCTTTCCACCGACTGCTAACTGACATTTTGTGGGCAGCATTTGATTCGGTGGAAAACGTGTGGAGCTGGTGGACTGAAAGGTTCCCCGCTACCGCTACAGAGACAGAACAATCCCACATGGGAAAAGTGTGTCCTCCCCCTCTGTCGTTTCCATCTCAGAACTCGGCCGGCTCTCCCTCAGGAGAAACTCACAAGGTGATTAGAGAAGCAACCTGCAACACAAAATGACTTACCATGCAGTTTACCTTCAGACATGAGCTTTTATGCCAAATGTAACTCTTCGCCGTCTCCATCACACGCTCGCTCGCCCGCTTTGTCACAGAACTCGACATTTCCAAGTAATTACAGGTGTTTCTCATTATTGGCCGTCTGAATTGACGCTGTTTATTCTTGACACTTGCATATGTTTAAAGATAAAACATGATTTAATTACTTTGTGACTTTTATGTGAGGACCGCATCGATATGCTTGTGTTTTAACTTTCCACCTGGACACCTGGGTAGGTGTACTACCTGTGTGTACTGTAAAGAGCACTCATCTCTCACAACAACAAGAGCTGGTTTCAACAAACACATCTCGCCTGGCGCAGATTAGGCATGGTAAATTACAGATCAACCTATCCTGACTCTGATCTCTGTCAGGCAACATACTGCCACTGTTGGCATGTTTTGATCTATCGTCTTAAGATAGACTGATAACAGTGAGAAACGCCTGAAACGGAAGACGCTACCATGGGGTCTGCGGGTGCAAAACTCCCCCAGAACAACCCACCAAAGTTCGTATCTCCACCATCACCACATCAAGTGTCTTTGCTGAAATGTCACAGATATGACAGGTGATAATTTACAATGGCAGCTCCGGGGCGGATGGCTGGCACAATCTCCATCCATTACATCTGTGTGTGTGTGTGTTTGTGCATCCCTTAATGGCACTGATAAGCAAGAGGATGTTGGTTTTAGCACCGTGTTGGTACAATGACGTACATCTCATCTCTGCTTGACAGCCTGTTATGAGCTTTCTCCAAACATGTCATTGACAAGTGTCTTAAGCTGCCTGTGTCTCCTTGAACTGAAGATAAATGACTGTGTCCTCTTGAAAGCTTAACAATATAAATGATTTATTCCGTTCAAAAGTCCTATCAGTGATTCATGGCTTGCTACTTGTCCAGGTTTAGCTGGCGTTAAATGCATAAACAGCTGAGCTAATGCGGCTAGACTCGGGTACAACTCAGTGTGAGACCTGCTTGCTTCAGATGAAGAGCTCTCTCTCTCTCTCTCTCTCTGGCATCAAGGGTGTGACGTTTCTGCGGCCAGTGTTGATAAACCAACTCCTCAGGCTGGCGGTGCATTCATGAACCTGCTGTCAACTCTTATAGCACGTACACTACTTGAAATCTGTGTGGTACAAATGTGGATTTGCATAGAGAAATTGTGCAGGTTGATATTTTCCAGTATTAGGCCAGCGCTGTGAGACACAAAATAAAAACTGACAGAGCAACAAATATTATGTCAGTTGAAGTCTACTCATGTAGTTTTATTTGCCATGAAATGAAAAACAATTGTTTGTGCTAAGACTAGATTGCAGAAGTCAGTGCTGTGCTGAAGTATAGCTGCATATTTAGCAAATGTAACTCCTTACGAAAACAGCCACTGCTTCACATTCTGGTGCTAATTTGAAATAAAAGACAATTTTAAGGTCCACTCAATTAGCCTACATCCCTTTTCCAAATTGAAGCCCATTTGCATTTGCTTTGCAATACTCTGAAATCAGCCAGCTGTGGAGAATTTATAATGTGGTTGTAGGTGCCAAAGCTTAGATATTTCTTAATTACAACATAATTGATGGCTAATGTTTCGTAGCAGGCAGAAGAGTTGTTGTTAGTGGTGCAGTGGCATGAAAAGGAGAAGTAAAACTTGACTATGCTTGAGCAGCCAAAGTTATTATTCCATTAAACCTTGGGATACATGTGTGGCGCTCTGATTCGGGCACACAGCTATCAGCCTGGAAAATCAAACAGAGATTGTGTTTACATAGTAATCGGCATTCAAAGTGCACGGGTCATGATCAGGAGAATTAATCTAATTACCATTATCATTATTTTATTATCTGATAAATTGGCTGTCTTGACAAATGCTCCCTGAGGATACACACGTGGAAAATGGCAAAGTGCAAAATGCCAAAGTCTCTGAGTGAAAGTGGTTCTGCTGGGGTTATCAAATTAAAAATACTTTGTCAGTCATGCCTAGATATACACATGGGGCAAGGACAGTGTGAAATTAAAGTTACAGTTTAAATTCAAGAGACCATGAAGAAACGACTTTGTCAGGTGATGAATTACTAATATGATGTTGCTCATTTGGCTTTTGAAGCGATGTAATGTAAGTAAAAATAACTTTATAATTATGAGAAAAGGATCTTCAGATCAACGTTAAGTGAAAAGTCACAACGCTGCTGGTGACGGTTTCATTGATATTCTGTCGCTAGGAAACAGCTTCAATCAGTATTTACTTCCTGCCAGCTGTTGACATTAACAGGAAATCAACTTGGACCCATTTACACCGTGTGTATGTAACCGACAGATGATCTTCAGGAGCTGCGACTGGTTGTAGCCTGCTGGAGAAAACTCACAAATCAGAGTGAGCTTCTTATATAGAAATGGAGAATCATTGCTCCTGTACAGTGTCAGCTTTTAGTTAAGTTTATTTTTTTTTTAAATTTAAAAAAAAAAGGAATGTTTTGACATTTCTCTTCAAAGATATAAATTTGTTTTATCATATTTACAAGATCTTTATCAAGTTTGTGCGCTTTCAGACAAGATAGTGAGCCACATTTATGTGCACAGGCAATAAAAAACAATCATGTGGAAAAGTAAGATTAAGTTTGGTTCTAATTGATATGAATCATTTGTGGTCGCTACTGAGGTACCTTCAGACTGGGTATTCCCAAGGCTCAGAGGAACAGGAGGGACTTTTCTTTCCCTCAAATTAAGTATATAAATAATATGATAACTATGTATTGATGATTAACTCTTTAACGAATGGTTTTGAATGTTTAATTAATTTATTTTAATTGGCAAATGTGAAACAAATTAACAAATAATACAAACGTTTTAACATACTATATATATCCACTCCCCACCTGCACCCAAACTCCCCAGGGATCTTTTGTTCTTTAAAAATAATATGTAAATTATATTGTGAAGTGTCCCTGTCTCCATAAGCCACAAAGCTTGTTCCTTATTTGCAACAGTTGCTTTTCATTTTGTTCAAGTCCTGATTGAGTCAAAATGTTATACAAAGTGCATTTGTATAGTAAAGTCTTGTCTGTCAATTCTGACAAAACTCTTGATACGCTTAATCAAGAGTCTTCAACAGAAGAGTTTGCTCACACCAGTTGTTTGTTGCTTCCCAGCATGTGCAATTACACCATTTTAATATTCAACCTCTGGAGTGTTTTCATGCTAATATCAGTGACATGGATACGGTGTAGTCGGTGACAGAGCTGATGGTTTCGGTTGCTGAAGATGTGAAAAATCCCCCCAAAAAATCCCTTCAGATCAAAGTCTCTATTGTACTGTACCTTTGAGTATATACATTCTTAATACTAAATAACTAAACAATAAAAATAAATGACAATAGACTTGATTCAATTAACAACATGTACAACTCTTTATTAATGACTTGTTGATGAGTAATGTACTCATAACTATACAGTCGAATTGATAGTGAATTAATATACCACTGGTTTACAGATATCTTACTGTATACCTGATCATTAAAATGTGTTAGCATATTCACTGGACAGATGAAGCAAAGAATTGTGGGAGGACAATAATACCTTTCCTTTATGTTGGTCCCGCTTGTATTGTGGTCACCACTTAATGTATCTGTTTATAGATCATTTCACTCCGATAGGAACATTTATAGGAAACTTCTTAGAGAATAAGAAGGTTCCTTTAAATGGGGGATGTACATGTGGAACCAGGACAAGTGCAGAAACAGGGTTTCAGTTTAATAGTCATAATGAATTCTCTGATAGCTGCATAATTAAATGGACGGTTACCACTGAGCTTGCTGTTGCTCGCCCCATTTTATGCTTCATGTTTTGTTTTGTTTTGTTTTTGTTTGTTATTTTGCTGCCTGCATGGACAGGGGCTCGTTAATGATTTCTGGGCTGATGTGTAAAATAAATGATGACCTCCTGGCCTACCCCCGACTCCTCCACAGCACCTTGCAGTTAATCGCACTTTAACGCTCTCTTTCATTCGCTGTTCTCTACTGTATTTTAAGCCCGGGATGGTCTGACCTGTAGGACCTGGCAGAAAGTTGCTGACTGATAGCATAATTCATAGTTGCACATAATAATTGGTTTAGCACTGGCCAATGTAAAGCGCAGAGGGCAATGGAAATTGTTTGTAGGTGTGATTGAAGCAATAACAGTGCACACACAAATGGACTAGACAGTCCATTTGTGTGTGTGTGGCATTTTGCCCCATCATCCTGCACAACTGTCTAGACAGGTTTCCAGATGTTTAGAACGAGAGGCATTAAGGCACTGCTGCTACTAACAAGCCAAATGTGTCACACGCGCAGCATTTCAGATGGCTTCACAGTCACGCAGAACTGTGGGGGTGTTTTTATTACGCTTTTATGCCCCAGCATTTGTTTGGCATGTCATTGGACGACACCTCCCACACGAGTTCACCTTGCTCACACTACAATAAACAGAGAAAGCACCGCGCTCAGTCTTAATTTAGGTTGACTCTTGAAGAACCATCGTCCTTCTCACTTATCTCCTGTGCTGCTATCAAAATATTCACTACCCCTCTCCATCTTCAGTTACGGAATAGCAAACTATATTTAAACTTGTTAATATGAAACTCTGGGAAGTGAATTTATTCCAGGAGGGACCTGGGTATCCTGGGTGTATATTACTCATGCTTCTCATTGCTTTTCAATTAGAGGAGAAGGAACAGCTACAAATGATCTGCTGGCCCATGGTGCTTCTTAAGCCTCTGCTTCTTTGTTCATCATGGGGCCTTAGACAGTAAATAATCAGAATGAGTTATACATAATGGTTTGCTCTGTGGAGGCTGATATAAGTGGAATGCCAAAACAATGCAGCCTAATGAATGAGGCATGCAGTGCAATAGATGTTTGACAGAAATAGAAATGTATCATTACGCACACTGCTGTCCATCTTTCTGCTTTATGCATGAATACATAACTATATTTATATGTGTATGTGTCGAGCACGGAAATGCCTGAAATGATACATTGTGCACAGAGTATGTTCACAATGTGTCATTTCAAGACAGAGACACATCATCTGCTTTGTTAATAACAATGAACACAATCCCTTTGTGTGTATTGGAAACTGGTTTAAAAGATATAGCCACGCTACATGTACTTTTAAATACTTACATCCTACAGTAAGCAGGCGTGTGGTGCTCGAAACATTACGGTTTCCCAGGGAGTTACTGCCACACTGGTCAAAGAGCGGAACGGAGGAAGACTGTCATCTGCCTGGACACAGGAAATAGAAACAAACAACTATGCTAAACCATTTGCGACAGCATCACTCGAATCTGTTGCGAGGTTTGAGCTTCACATGTCCGTCAGTCTGTCGTGCCTTCCCTGTGTACAGGCTGCAGTCATCCAGGAATTATCCACAGCCGCCAGCACTCACTCTTACTGCGAGTGGACAGCCCACCAGGGCCACAGAGCTGTATGGCTGTGTAAAAAATATCTCAAATTGTAGGCCAAAAACCTTAAACTGGACTGCTAGCACCAACGGTCAATTTATGTTGGTTAAAACAAACTAAATTTGTGAATACCCCCCAAAAATATGCAGAATCTTACTGTTGAAGCATTACTGTCATATTGACATCTGTTCACTTCTGTTCTATAGACCACATGCAAACAAGCCTCCGTTTAATGTTTACATTTTCCAAAATAAATGATTAAATAAATGATTTACATTTCTAGTGTGGACACCAATAATGGTCCAGCATGTAAAACATTTGCATAATCATAATATCTGGATTTTTTAATGAGAGACAAGGGGTAGTAGTCTTTTTTCTATATTATAAAACATGTATGGAGGGGATATTTAAATCAATGCATTTGGCCTTGCTGCAGAAACTCTCTCACCAGACAAGTGCGGTAATTTTGGAAGATTTTGCTTAAGCCTGGATTACATTCAGCAAACATTTTTGTTAATGTTCAATACATAGTCTTTTCCACTAAATCTATGCATGGCAACTATGCCATGGTTAAAGTTAGCCAGCTAAAACAATTGGTCAAAGTTAGGGACATTTTCTAAAAAGTAAACATTAATTACAGGTTGTAAAAGTCAAACGTGCTACAGGCTCATCCACCTCCACACCCTCACTTTCCACCTTGCTAAATAAAGGACACACTACTTCTTGCGTTGGCACTGAATGTTGGCACTGCACATAAATCATGAGGTGGTATGGACGTAATTCAGGGGGGCACTGGGCTGTGCTACAAGGGAAAACGTTTGTATTTTGTTGTGATTTAAGTATTGTTTCTCCTTAAAGTATTCAAATTGTTGAGATAATTGTACACCTTTGCACAGGATGGTGTCACTTCAATTCTCATCTAACCATCCCTACTGTATGATTAAAAATGTTAGAAGAAAGGGAAGCTATGCTAAAAGTCCCATATGGATATGCAGAGGGCAGATTCCTCTGCTGGCAAGATTGGTGTAATCAAGGTTTTCAGAAAATCACAATTGAGCAACAATAGAGTCAGCCACGTGTAGCAGAAGATGTGAGAAAAGTTCAGCTCCTCAATTTTCGAGGACAAAGCAGTCATTTATGCTTTGTTCCACAGAGGGTGAATCTGACTTAAGCAATGAGACGTTACCTGAATAGAATTATGGGTATTGTAGTTCACATGAAGTTATGCTGAGCTGAGCTAATGTAAAGACTGCTGCCGTTTGTCCTTCTCTCAGTTATGTACAGTATACATGCATTTCTTTTTGGTTTAAGTTAGACTGCTGTATATAAAACACAAAAGTATGGCAGGAGCTTTAAGGAGAAATTAAGTTTTCTAATTGTTACTAATATTATTTTATAATAATATATAAGCATTATTATAGGAAGAAAGCAGTAGGAGGGAGTGATTGGAGGGTTGGTTTTCTTTTTCACAAGGCACTATGGGAGGGGGAAACAGGAATGGGAATGTCAGGTTATGGTGACAGCTCTGGCTTTTGATCAGCGCATCTCAATGTGGCATGTTGTGGCCAGTGGATGATGGGACTGGCGTGACAGGAAGACATCCGTGCATACCGGAACAGCGGGGAAAGGCTTTGTCATATGTGTTACTCACAGCCCTCCTGTCAGGGTGCACAATGGCTGTACACTTGTGCATGAATACACTGAAAACATCACATCATCTATGGTATTTATGTACATATTTGTCTATTTAGCGTGTGGCAACAATGAATGTGAGCCAAGCATTGTGGCTTGAAATAACGCAGTAGTAATGTGATGATGTTTACAATAATACATTTTGGTAATGTCACAGTAACCAAGCAGACAAATTCAAGGAAGTGAAACGTGACGAAAGCATAGTGTATTGTGTAATGTATTCAGCTGTCAGGCTGTCCGAACTTTGCCTCCTGTTTGCCGCCTGGACATGCTGCTGGCCCTGCTACACCACCAAACAAACTTTCCGATGAGTGTGAAAGGAACACCTTCACTGTCACAAACACATGTTCTTCAGGGAAGGCTGGACACACTGTTACTTCAACAGACAACCACTGAGTTGATTGACAAACCTACTCCTTCTAACCTGACAGCTAATCAGGACAACCAAAAAAAAACCAACAAAGATGGTGTTTAATGTCATACTTTACAATCAAAAAACTCACTTTGCAACATCAGCATGTCACGTTGGTCTTTTCTCCCTGGCTAAACGCCAGCACTATCGTCAAAGCTTGTCTGTTGTTTTGCTACATTTTCTAAACATTTGTGCAACATAAATAGATGGTGCGAGTAGACGGCATTTCTTTGCTTGCATCTTTTTCTCTTTCCATGATTCACCAGGCATTCATTGTAACATTTGACATGCGTCAAACCTGAGTCTGACACAGATTGTAACTTTATCAAACCTACCTTGCAAAGCATGACACGTAGTGAACTTGTATGCTAGTACTTATTGCACCGTCTCATAAGCGCATCTAGAAATGTCGCAATGGACATGAATGTGCACAATGCAGGCTTCAAAATATTCCGATATGAGGAATGAATTCCATTCAACATATTTGTCAGACCTCAATGATACTCACAATATGTTTTGATGAGAAACACTAAATGGAAACATCCATTCTCATCCATTCTCTAACCATCCATGAATGATTAAAAATGTTAGAAAAGGAAAGGGATATGCCCATATGTATTTAAATGAAAGACACATCGTTGATATTTAGCTTAAAGTGTCAAATTATAATAGTTGAAATGCTACCAAGCCATTGATTCAAATTCAAACTCAGTGACAATGTATGCACGTCTGCAAAGAAATGTATAAAACGTGACAGAATATTATATAGTTTCATTCAGTCTCTGACAGCCACGGGCATCTAACTGTTGTAAATGTCAAAAGTGTTGTAATTGTTTTTCTCTCTAAAAGCATTGTGATGTATTTGGTAATGAAAGAAGGCATAAAAGAGACACATCAGCTTCTGAGTGGACATCCGCTTGTGGCTTCTCATATCAAATGTGTTGATGGTCAAAGACACCAGAGATTAAAAAACACAAGCACTGATGCAATGTGACTACATAGCGGAGCTTTGTCAAATCCAGGCATTGTTTGGGATCTTTTCCCTGACTGGAAAGTAAATCACTCCAATGAATAATTAATAACTCCCAAGTGGACAAAAAAAAGTAGAGATGTAAACTATAAGACTGTTCCTATCTCATATTTGTTTCTCTGTGAGCGAGCGGCACATCAGATTGTGTCACATCTGCAAATATTTTGTCACTCAACTCGTGTGGTTTACTGATGTTCCTTTTCCTACGTGCTTCCCCATGCACCCAACAACTTGGAGAAAAGCAGTGCACAAGAAAAGCACTAAACCAACAGCAGATCTAATATAATAGCATTTTCTTTTTCCAACGAGAGCTGTTGCAGTGATATGAAGCAAATGTTGGCTGTGATAAGTCAATAAAATGTGGTATAATGGCCTTTATTTGGTCTGGTTTGTGCACAAGTGGGTGATTGTTAGAAAGGAAAATGGACAATAAAGCAAGAAAATGACGGTGATGATGAAACACACGATAAGAAATCACCACGCTTCAAATTTTTAAGTTGAGGACACACATACACAAGCACACACTCATACAAGAATATACGGAATTTCTTGAGAATATGACCCTAAAAGGCTTGTTATATTTCAGCTACTTTTGTGCTAAAAATACATTAAGGTAACGGCATTAGAGGATCACAGTGCTACCATAACATGCTGTCAGGTGAAATGCTCATGAGTATACAACCCCTATAAAGAAAAGGAAAATATGCCCCCTCAATTAAAGAATCGCGGTAAAAACAGTATTGTTTGGTGTGACAGGATAAAAAATCCTCCTATCCCACTGGCCTGGTAATCCTCAGGCGGATAATTAAAAAGTGTGTGCCACAGTCAGAAAGGGGGAAAAAAGGATTAAAATAAATAAATAAGTGAGAAGAAGGGAGGAGGCTCTGCCCAGATCCCGGGGGGATCCATTAAAGAATGTTTTCTTGAATTGAGGTTAGGTGCATTGATCTCTGTCGAAGCTGGCACAGCTGAGAGTTAACACTCCCTTCCTGCGACTCTGACTCATTTCATACATTATTCCAATTAAATCACTGTGGCCTGCCTGGCTGCCTTTCTTTCTGTTTTCTAGGAAAGTGGGGAATTGGCATCTGCCACATTACAGTAACTCTGCTGTCATCAAATATGACTAAAAAGGAGATGCATGCTACTGTCGAAGCAGGAAGACACAAATAAGAGAACAAAAGATGGCCAGCTGAGGTGATGTTTTGTCTACGGCAGCAGAGGTAACGATTGAATGTCCACCGTGATAGATTAGACACATTAGCTACACGCTAATAGGTGCACTGTCCCATACAGTAGGCCTACGTGTCATTGTATGATATATTGACTGGTGTGAGCACAGCCATTGTTTTGGTTGCCGTTTGTACAGAATGTGAAAGAAAAAGCCCATTACTTTAAGTTACTTTGGGGACATTCTTTGGCATTTGCAGGTGGTTGATAGGACCATTCACTTCCACTGTATAAATAAAACTTTGACATACTGTATGAACTTTGACGTACTGCTTTCAAAACCTTTTTTCACAGCCGCTAAGTGGCGGTACGCTGTGGGCACCAAAATAAGACATATACAATACAATGACAATACAATCTCACAACAAGGTCCATTTAGTAGTTGTTCTGGAGCTTTTGATTGCATCACAGTGATGGAGTCTGCCCAGACGTCTTGAAATTGTAGAGCTTGTGGTGAGATTGTTTTGTTCGCCACTGTTCCCAAGGTTAAGAATTAACTTTGAAGTTCAACTTTTAGGCCATCATGAACAGGAAGTCCTTATTTCATTTTATTTGAAAATCTAAATTTTTTAGACAACTGGCACCTCAACTACTTTATTTGAGGGCAACAATGAACTTTCCATCTCAAGACGTTTGTTTGTGTTTCTCCCACTCATGCCCTCTATTTGTTTATTTACAATATGTTTTCTTTGTAATGGGATCTAAACATACATGAGCTCCCCCAATTGTATATAATATAATATATAATATTCTAATGAAATTTTAAATCACTTAACTGCGACTTTGTGAGGCTGTAGTTCAGCACAGCAGTGCTTTGAGCTAAATGCTCACATCAGCATGCTATCATGTTCACAATGACAATGTTAACATGCTTATTGTATGTGTATGATGTTCATCATGTTCACAATCTTAGTTTAGCTTGTTGTTAGCATGCTGACATATGATCTGGCTTGAGTTAGGGGATGAGAGTGGAGATATGGGTGCTTGAAATTGCTGGGCTGCAGATTAATCCACAGAGCAACTTTTCATTGAGGCTGTGAAGACCCTCATCCCTTTTCAGTGCTTTTGTTAGTTTCTGTCAGCATATATTTGTGAGCCTAAATGAACTGAAGCCAACGTCGAGCACCATGCATGGCTGTGGACCACCCAGTCGAGTGTTTGACCTGCGTGGAATCAGTGGAGCGACGACAGAAAGATAGCCAGGCTCACCCGGGTTTCAAGACCTGCATCCTTTCTTGTAATGACAACCAAGGCTTTCAGATATGTTACGGCCTGTTAGTAGCTGGTACAGCCATAAGGCTCAGTGGTAAAACCTAAAACAAAATGTTTTACCAGGATTACCTGTGTTGTGATGCTAATTAGCACTTAGCACAAAACATAGCTGAATCTGATGTAGTTCTTTAAGTTGTCATAAACCAACCAACTGACCAACACTGCCACACCTAGAGCCAAAAATACATAGATCACATACAGATAAATAGAAATCTTGGAAATCTCCCAGGTCCTTATCTGCATGTCAATCAACTCAATGTGGGGTCATGAGCCAAAGGCTGAGAAACTCAGAGTTACAGGTAATACTGGTACAAAACATTACTGATTAGGAAACCCTCTTGGGTTCAAAATGTCCTGCATGTTGCTTTATGGATGAAAACAACTTGGATCAGCAATCCGATGCTGAACTGCCACACACAAATTTCTGTGTCAAACCAGCAGAGAAATGGAGGCATTACAGCTGCCGCTCAATAACACAAAAACAAATTGTTTCAGTTTTTCCCACAGGAGCAATATGCATGAAGCTGACAGTGGGATCAAATTGCTTCTTTCAGCTTGTTCCTTTCACCTCACCACACCCATGCACCATGCACAAACAACGGCAAAAACACACCATAACACTACAGCGCAATCAGACCAAGCAATGTGATTACAGGCAGAAAATGTATTTTCATGTTTCCTGTCAGACTGGGGAACGATACGAGGAGCAACGTTTGCAGAGACGCTCGGTCACTATTCCAGGCTTTTTAAAGCCTGGCAGGCAGACTTTACATAAACATTATTCATCAAGCAGCTTTTACAGATATGACTTCAGTGGCCCAGTGGGGATTGGCTGGACACAACACCCGAATCAAACATCTTCTCTTCTCGGTGAGAGGTATTCCAGTAAACGCCTTCCTATCAAGGGCAGCATACTTGAAAGCCTCGTGCAATGGTAAGTGATCATTTGATTTCAATAACAATTATCTGTCTGTATCAGTCACAGCTCCTGTGAGAATATTGAAATCAAGATATCCCTTTGCGGAGCTAAGATTTTCAGCCACACAGTTATCTGATATGTTACTTTTTTTTTCTCTCTGAAATAAAGTAACATTGAATTGGCTTACTGAAATTAATGCAAGACAGAAGAGAAAGACAGAGAGGTAGAAAGAAAACAAGACTGAATCAGCTGGAAAGGGCAGCAGAGTGGAACATTTGACTAACAAGCAGTTTTTAAATGCACTTTGCTGTTGTCTCAGTAGAAATGCGGGTGCCTTCTGGTCCCATACATCTATTGATCCTGCTTGGCTGATGGAGATGTCAAGAAAAGAGGGGGTAGACCAAGAGGACATATCAAAGAGATGGTAAGTGTCAGAATGAGAGGACAGAGGAAAGTAATGGATGGACAGGATGGAAAGAGACACTGCTGCTGTCTTTCAGGGCAGGTCCATACACAGCAAACTTTAGAGTGAGGGTATATGCTAAAGCCTGTCTGTAATAACCACGCACGCACACACACACACACACACACACGCACACACACACACACACACAAGGTTAACTGCAGCAGTCACAGGAGAAGAACACAGCACAGCACATCATTGTCTCCTAATGGGAGCAGGTTGCATTGCCTCCCCAGTGCTGCACGTGGAATTGCTTTACAGTGTGTGTGTGTGTGTGTGTGTGAGTGTGAGAGAGAGAGAGAGAGAGAGAGAGAGAGAGAGAGAGAGAGAGAGAGAGAGAGAGAGAGAGAGAGAGAGAGAGAGAGAGCACAAGGGGAAATATATAAATAATTTGGTTGAAGGA
>JAVQJD010096911.1:0-66215 GCA_036023655.1 Nannoperca australis | reverse complement strand
ACAGAGGACGTCGGGCCCTCAGGCCCCCTCATGAAGTCTGTTTCTGATTGTTAGACATTCACACCAGTGGCCTGCAGGAGGTCACTTTGTAGGCCTCTGGCAGTGCTCATCCTGTTCCTTCTTGCACAAAGGAGTAGACACCGGTCCTGCTGCTGGGTTAAGGACCTTCTACGGCCCTGCCCAGCTCTCCTAGAGTAACTGCCTCCTCCTGTCTCCTGGAATCTCCTCCATGCTCTTGAGACTGTGCTGGGAGACTCAGCAAACCTTCCGGCAATGGCACGTATTGATGTGCTATTCTGGAGGAGTTGGACTGCCTGTGCAACCTCTGTAGGGTCCAGGTATCGCCTCATGCTACCAGTAGTGACACTGACCCTCGCCAATTGCAAAACTATTGAAAAAGAGTCAGAAAAGATGAGGAGGGAAATAATGTCAGTGGTCTCCACCTGTAAAACCATTCCTGTTTTGGGGGTCATCTCATTGTTGCCCCTCTAGTGCACCAACGCAGCTGAAACTGATTAACAACCCCCTCCGCTACTTAACTGACCAGATCAATATCCCAGAAGTTTAATTGACTTGATGCTATACTCTGATTAAAAAGTGTTCCTTTGATGTTTTTGAGCAGTGTATTTTGTAAGTCTAACCCTTTCAAAGCTGCACTAAACAATGGCTGAAATACTGTGAGGTTGTCACTTCGAGCTACACTTTTTCACATCACACATAAGTATCACATTATCTTAGACATCTCTGCCTAAAGACCCTATTATTTCCTATTAGTTGTGTCCTTGCATAAAACAGTAGTTGCTGGTGAACTACGACCAAATGAGTCTTCTTTTGCTTTGTTTGGACACTTTCCACTTTGTAAAGCAGCAGTCCGAACAGTATTTTGTTTAATTTCATCATGCGCATTAATTCTTTGATTCATAGTTACACTCTGTTTTTTCCTCCCACCGCAGGATACTACAGGGCCTTACTGTTACCTGATCTTCTGTGTGATCTGCTTGGGAGTGGCCGTCTATACCATCTTTGTTATTCCCGAGACCAAGAACAAAACCTTTATGGAGATCAGCCAGATGTTCGCTGACAAGAACAACATCCTCGAGGACGAGTTGAGCAATGGTCATCTCAAAATGGCTGTGATGAACGGCTATGGAACCCTTGGCCAACATGTCGAAAAATAAGTGAGGAGACGGACAGACATGTAAACGATGGTCTCTTCTCTCAGTGTGCACTGAAGTAACTGTAGCAGAGAGAAAAGGTGGAACTTCTGTGGCCACGAGATCTGCAACCTAATGTGAAAACTACAAAGACCAAACGAGTACACACAATCATACTGGCAGTCGTCGCTCTCTGCACACGCGCACACACACACACACACACACACACACACAGTAATTCCTGTTTTAACTGTTAATCCCCAGTCAAAGTCTAGCTTCTGTACATTATATGAGACAGAAGTCACGCTGTCATGCCTTTCAAATCAACCATTGGTGACATTTTTATCCGTTTCTCACCATCTTAAAGCATTTTCTTTTACGGGGGCTGAGTTGGTTTCTCACAGTGCTCTCAGAAGTTTTAATCTCCGTAGTAACTTCACTTTATTTCAGCACATCCCATGATCCCTTTATTGTACTTAGGCCGTGTTGAATTCTGTTCCTATGTTGCCCAATACATGGTAAAGATGTTTATTTAGCGACACAGCAATGACACCACTGAGGCAGTGCTTCCATCAGTGTACTGAAAGGAGGTATGAAAGCCGTTTTTCAATACAATATTTACTGTCACTGTATGTGTACAGTGTTAAGCTCAAGTTGAATATCTGGACCAAAAACTGTCTTACTTATTGTCTTTTGTCAAGTTTGTGATTTTGTGTCTCTTTCTACACAAGAGAGTTGGATATTGTGGCTACTGTAGTAGTCCTTTCATACATCCTGTCCAAATATACGCACATGTATGTAAAGCTTGTTAAAGAGTTATAATTTATCAATATATCACATCAAAGTGGCTGTACAAGTTTGCTCTTTTTTTTTTTAAAGTGCTGTAAGTATAATATGTGGTGGAGTCAGTGACAGAGCTGTGAAATAAAATCAACATACAGATGTTTGAATATGAAAATCTGTCTCTTCTTTGCTTTTGTATTGAGATGTAAACTGCCTTGCTGATGGAGCCTCGTCATCACCAGCAACCGTACAAAAATAAGAGCAAAATAATCAGCTGTATTCCAAGTTTACCGCACTGGAGCAGCTCTTCACAATACTTTAGTTCTATCTTGCGTCTGACGGTTTACTTCACATTCATTTAGCTGTGGTGACGCCAATAACTGAAAGTTGCCTTAATACATAGAAAATCACTAAGGAAAAGAATTAACCGGCCTTACTGCCGCTCAGCAAACTATAAACACAACCACATAACTTTGTTACAGCACAAATACACACACATCATGAAACAAATACCCAAAAAAAAGGTGGTTTTCAGAACCACAACCAAAATGATTTCCAACACTGACATAAAAAAGCCAGAAGAAGCTTTTTTTTATTCCAAAGTCAGTGTAATGTAGTCATTAATTAATTGACAGCTCTGTATTATTTTACCTTTGCATCTAAATTCCCCTATTTATTTACTTTTCCACTTAACAGCTCTTTTCAATGAAAAAGCTCTAAAACCCCACTGTACTCTACCTGCTCAGCACCAAACCGCAGGCAGACACAGTTAGTGACTAGCTGGTGAACATAGTGGACCATTTAGCAACTAAAAGCCAGATATTTCCCTCGGGAGTTGGTAGAGACCAGAAACAGAGCTAAAAGAGAGTAAAAATTGGCCTTATGTTAGCCAGGTGCACGGAAACATGACTCCAAATGAACGATGCTCTGTATCTGTGGGACGTGTTGATTAGCAAATGTTTGCTGACAACTCAAAAGGTGGTGATATGTCAATGTCGTGTTCACATCTTGTTTTCACTGCCCCCAGGTGGCCAAAGAAAATCTGTTATCGCAGATTTAATAAATAATACATAGATTTTACTCCAGGTACTCTGCAGCTCTTTTTGCAGAAGGTCAAAGGTCAAACGGTTCATTGGAGGGGTTTTCCTGATGATGAACTCAAGAACGAAAACGACAGAGCAAGTGTCATGCAGGATGTGTGATCTTTTGACAGCTTCAAAGAGAAAACAACATCAAGCAACAACCAACCAATGCACCTACAGCTCTACAGGATTTGGATCTATGATACTGTGTCACTGGTTCCCACAACAATGACAAACACAAGCAATTCTGTCCTCAACGTGTAAATGAGACGTTTTGGAGTTAAGTCTTACTCTGGGAGGTTATGACCATCTCCTGATATGCTTGTCATTCACTTCAAACTATGTAGTGTGATCCTAGTGTGAGGAACCACGCGAGTAGCAGCGTCCTCTCAGTGTGTAACACCGCCATCATCCTGACTGCGGTCCTCTGCCAGCTAAGGTTGCAAATGTGCCACACACCATGCGACGCCGTACGGCAGATTTGGGAGTCACACAGTGCGTTGAACGATGAGAAGTGGCGCTCATCTCGCTCTCATCGCTTCCCACTGCCTTTAGGCTGGCTGATCCATCTGTCAGCCCCTGCACAAGGGCCCCGCAAACCCCCCAACGGAGGCAGAATGGATAAATGTTGTCACACGCCTGCTTGTCCGGATATCGCGGAGGAGAGACAGAAGTGTTAGAAACATCAGCGTTATCACATCTGGATTGTTTGGTGTGTGTGTGTGTGTGTGTGTTTTTGGTAATTCAGTAAATCTGAGTGTCCCCCCGCACTTTCAGACTTCGGCTTCCTGTCACAGAAAGGAGGGAGTGGGAGAAAAAGGTGAGGCTCGCCGGGTGATTGAGAGTCAACCTTTGGAGTTGTTGATTTGCTGCTGAATGACAAATGGACAGTAGAGTTTCAGTCCTGCGAGAGGACAAACTGGGGGGGTGGCTGTTCATATGTAACGTCACTCCCAAACAAAAGGGCTCCTTGTCACCGAGACTACAGTGTATTTCTGTGGATAATGCCACAGCATTGCGCACGTGTGGAAACACGCTCGGCTCCGCCTCGGGCGGGCAGAAGCGATAAATCAAACAAATAGCATCGCAGTCTGGCGGAGGAAGCATTCCGACAGATAAAATGCTCTCCCACACAACAAAGCCACACTCACTGCGTAATTAATTGCAACAAATTACCTCTTCCTCTCCCTGTCGGCCCCCACCTCGCCTTTTTTTTTTTACTGCACTGACAAGCGCACTTACACGCTCCCGCGCGCGCGTGTTCGGCGCGGATGTGTATACGCGGCGCACGCTCCGGGGCGCGCCGCGGCACCGGCTCGTACACACACACACACACACACACACACACACACACTCGGCCTGCACCCTTCATAAGTGCTTTAATGTGGCTTATTGCAGTGTGCGGTCCCCTTAGCCGTGGAAATATTCGCTTGACGGATGTGCTTTGTCGCCGACGCTCCCCGGCGGAGGGCGGCTGTCAGGGAGGAGATGATAACATTAACAGGGAGGCAAGGCGATGACAAATGCCTGTTATCAGCGAACGAGGCCGGTGACAAATCGAACGGCAGAGCCCAGGCAGCCCCGGCGCGGCGTAATAAAAAAGAAGATGGATGGCACACCCAGGCAGGGCCCGCGTTAATGCGATTTCCACTGCTCTCCCTGACTCCCAATTAAGGTTGGGGGGGAGGGAGGGGTGTCGGTGGCGGTGGGGAGGAAGAGGGAGCGAGATGTGGAGCGCGGGAGAGGGGAGAGCAGACAGAGACAGTGCGTCTTGCGGATGAGAGTGTGAGAGGAAGGAGGTGAGCCGAGGAGGGGAGAGTCACGTGGACGCGCGGAGATGAACGGGTGTAAATGGGAGGGCCGGGACGGAAACGTGAGGCGGATGAAGAGGATAGATGTCACCACGGAGGAGGTGAGTGACCGGAACAAAGTGGAGGAACCACAGCAGAACATGTGGCTTTAAACGTCTGCAGAGCCCATCTGCTCCCCCCCTCTTTTGCTCACATCTCAATCAGGGCCCTGTCTCAGAAGTATAGATTGTTTTGTGTCTCGGCGGCCAGGTGGAACACCATTAGAGACTTTTCAGACAGCGACAGTAATGAACAACCCCCCCCCCACATGCCTCTCTCTCTTTACCTTGACGTTATGACATGTCTGAGAAAATACCGGCTTCGACAGGTTGAAACTCCCTTGATTAGCAGAATTAGTCAGCACTGGGACGAAACTGTAAAAAACGAAGAAGTCCTGCATGCTTCTGTGATTCTCTGTTGGCACGGGATTAAAGGGCTGCTCCCTAAATCAGCTCTTATAAAAACAGAGCTGACAGACAGCCTATGGCCTACAGACAGACAGAGCTATACAGATGAGCTACGACTGTCCAGGTTGACTGTTCCAACTCCTCCTGTCCAAGGACCCAGATGTTATCTCTTTGCTAAAAGGATCAGTGCAGGATATTGAGAAATTGCCTCGGGATGAGGGGGCATCTGTGCCCGTATACCCAAGGGCTGCTGTTTTGTCACTCTGACAGTGTTTTATAAAAGGCTGAGGAAGTTTAGAAGGCTGCAGAAACGGGGGCCATATATCTCCCGCTATTACATCCAGGCTACGGAGAGAGGGTTGAAATGACAATGAAATATAGCCTTGGCTCAAAGGGAGAAAAAGAACAGGGTCTAAAGAGGGACGGCTGAGTCTCCTCGGGAGCCTGCAGGGGCTGTGCTCCAAATCGGAGACAGATGCACAGCGGTCCCGGACACTAACCCTGCCCTATACTGCAAGCACACAGAGGTGAAGAGGAGAAGATATGTGGTGCAGAGAGGGAAGTCCTCAGAGAGAACAGCCTCTCTGTGCCTTTGCTGATATTACTCTGAAAGAACAAGGAGAAATTAGAGCCCTGCAGGAGGAAAGGGAGGGGAGGGAGGGGGTAAAAGTCCAAACTCGGCAAGGACCTCTGCATCATTAAGTTGTCAAGTGGACGGGAGGCCCCCGAAATATGACTTGGAGTTATTGCCGGGGCCCGGGCTGATGATATAAGAATTACAGTACATGGATCATAGCCGGATCGATAGGTAGACAAAGTCATTATGGAGGGGCTAGAGTTCAATGCCTCCCCGGGGCTGCGAGCGGGGACAGAGGGCTTTTATTTATCACTATGGCAATGTGTAACACACACAACACACAGGTGGGTGGCTGTGTAGTTATATTGTGCTTGTTGCTCTTATTTCCAAAGCTATCTGTTTCAGATGTATTGATTGTTAAAGTCATCTGCGGGTGCAGCAATGGACCTGTGCGTGTGCGTCTTGACTTGGCATTTATTTGTCGACACGCTTGTGCCCTGTGAAGGATGTCCAGACGTATGTGTGTTTACAGGTAAGCTAAATGTCTCGGCGCATGCACATCCCTCAGCAGCGAGCATTTGTCCTTCATTGCTCTCTGTCTTTGCAGCGGAGGGATGGGGAGCATGAGCAGGGCAGCATCGATCCTCTCTGTGCAGAGAGAAATTAGGCATGAAATTAAAGCTCCCATCAAAGGCCAGGGCCGGCGCTGTCACCTGATCCAGCACTATTTATACTCCCAGGAGGCGATGATGATGTCTCCATCACGCTGATGATAACAGGACAGAGAGAAGAGAGAGAGACGAAGGTGGAGAACGAAAGTCTCTCCCCTCCATCCACGGTGCCACTGACCTGCCATCATTTATACTGCCAGGGCCCAAGTGCAAGGTTAGCACCAGCCTGAGCCCCCATAAATCACTGCTCTGCTGGACGGAGAGAGGCCGGGGTCGACGCCTCTCGCAGCCAAGCTCTGCTGATGAGAGAGTATTTATAGATCAGGAAGGAGAGGGGGATGGAGGATGGAGAGGAAGGAGGAGGCAGGCCGTGTGTCTAAGTGGCCTATGAAGAAGTGCACGCACAGAAATACAGATATGACGGAAAAAAATATCTAAATGCAAATCCACTTGTGCTTTAATGTTGGGCGCAAGTTATGCTTTAGCACATTGGCCCAGCTGTTGTTCTGCATCAATGTAAAGTCAGTGAGTGCAGACGAGTTGTGAGGAACTCAGCAGACAGCAGGGGGAGCCCATAAACCACACATCAGACCCCCACTCTTTGAGTTAGCTGCTTCCCTCACACTGACACACTTTGACTTAAAAACTGCTACTCGTCCTCGCTGCAACACATAACCAAACAGTGGAAGCACGAGAGCCAACCAGCCAGATGCTGAAACAATAAAAACGATCACAAGTTCAAAACGTCCGCATCACATCCAGTCTTAAAGTCCCATGTTTTCTCCAGTCACATTCTGTTGTACGCCGTCCCTGCCAAGCACAGTGTTGTGACAGCAGTACAGCGGGCCCAGCATGGTGCTGTAATGACCAGTGGCCAAAGGCTAAACGCTGGTTATGGTCAACCACAAGATGACTGTGTTGTCCCTCTGTCTCACTTTTGTCTCTTCAGCCTTTGCATGCCGCTGGTTTGATGCACGGCGTCCACCTCTCCAGCAAAAACAAACTGTGGCACGGCGTCAGATTTTGAAGAAAGAATGACTTAAAAAGATGGTTTTCAGGATCACTGCTGATCTTATGTGGTGTTGATTTTAAGTTTTGTAAACTGGTGAATCATAATTATACTCATTGTGAAGGGGGCTCCATGTGCCCTGTGTGTGTGTGTGTGTGTGTGTGTGTACAGGGGCAGCAGTATCCTGGAGGTCAGAAAAAAAGCAGGCTTGTGATTGGTTCAAATCCAAATTGTCAGAGATTGAGAGTAACATTTCAAATATTAGATTAAAAGGAGATACTGTACACTTTTAAAATAGAGCTATTCAAATGTTATTTACAAAAATATTTTTACTTACTTTATTATATTCTGAGGTACTTTTATACTTTTAAAGGACTACTAGATTTCCAGGGAAGATAATGTATTTTGGACTCTACTACATCTATTTGTAGTTTGTGTTGGTACCTACAAATAAGTGCTGGTAGATTTGTAGAGATTAGTGCTGAAAAACACGCATTTTTATAACATTTTAGAAGTTAACAATTCATTGATTAATAAAATAAAATAAAAAGGTGAATTGATAATGAAACAAATTGCTAGTGGCATTAGTAGGTAATATATTATTTATATTACAATATACAATATTACATTTAGTTTAGTAATGAATTGGGTTTCACTGCTTTCCCTTTTGATACTTTAGTGCAGTTTACTGTAAATTCTTTAGTTTTTTAGTTTGGATGAAGTGTTACT
Source organism: Nannoperca australis (assembly GCA_036023655.1). Lineage (NCBI taxonomy): Eukaryota > Metazoa > Chordata > Actinopteri > Centrarchiformes > Percichthyidae > Nannoperca > Nannoperca australis. The sequence continues at coordinate 57,953 of JAVQJD010096911.1, read as the reverse complement.
ACATTGTTGATATTTTTTGTTGATAAGTAAAGGCCTGTAATGCATTGCCATTCAACTTACCTTAGATGAATATAGAAGTAATAAATAACTCAACAAAGACACACACAAATATAGGCCTACTCATGAACAATCTCTGCACACCTAAACTCTGATATTGTAATGAATTCACTTTCACAATCACAAGAAAACCCACCCCAACCCACCTCTGCACACCCCTTGTCTCCCTACCCCTCCTCAGGACATGAAGGTCAGCGTGGCAGATAGGAGGGGTGTTTGATCGATAAGCACCACCCTCCCCTGGGCTCACTGACAGCTCCTGTCAAGTATCCAGCAGGGCTCGTATCAAATGGATCAACCCTTTACCCCCCACCCCACACCAGCGCCGCCCGCCCCCCACTTTAGAGGAGAACTGTCACTAACTGCCACTGTCACATACCAGTCAGGTGCTTTCAACGCACTGATAATGTGCCAAGGAATTTCACCAGCACTGTTATCCCAACTGTAAGCCGGAGAGTGTGTGTGTTAGGAGGAGAGCTGTTGAAAGTTGGCCTGTGATATGTGAGAGTGTTTTGTGTGTGTGTGTGTGTGTGTGTGTGTGTGTGCCCTTACTGACCCAATTCTGCGCTTATCGTTTCAGATCAAGCTACCAAAATATAGGATTCGTCTGCATGTTATTGATTGATTTTACAGTATTTTTTGTCTAAACCTGCAAGAAATCCTCATATGTAGAAAAAAACTAACTAGTTGAGATGAGTTATGAGACTGGAAACCTATAATTTCTTTTTTTTCAGGGACTCCTTGTTAAAAGAGACCTGCTACTCTCCGCATTTCACCAGAGGAGAGGTGCTCCTCAGTGACCCACATCACAGATGTTGGAGGTGGAAGAGCCCTTTGTGTGAAGTCTGAGAAAACTGTGTTTGTGTGTCCTACACCGGCCATAAGGCCCGCATTCTTTGGTGCTTGACACATCGACGACTGTGTCTTTAAACTGAGACGCGGCAAAGCGGGCTGCAGGCTCACAGAGTCGATGTATGTGTGTTTGTGTGTCTTAGAGGGGGGGGGGGGGGTTAAAGGGGTGACAAGGAGATAGTGTCGCTGATTGACACGTGAAGAGCGACTAAAAAAAATGCTCCCCTTTGGAATGCGACAATCTCCCAGCGTCCCACGTTGCTCTGCGTCCGACAGGGAATTGTTAAAAGCATTCCTGGCAGTTGGGGTGAGGGTTGAAAAGAGGGTGAAAGGAGACGGTCTGGTGCTAAAAGAGTAGTTTGTTTACCCCTAAAGAGGATGAACCGTATCCTAAAAGGCCTGCAACATAATTACACACAAAAGATAAAGATGGAGAACAAAGAAGGGATGGATTTTATGGACATTTCTTTGCTTGTTTCACAGCATCTAATAAAAAAAAAAGAAATCTTAGCTTCCATTGACTCAGTCTTTCTCTTTTAAAGCAAGTCAACCCCACATTCAAGATTTTACTGAGGACAGGGGTTCAAAAGAGGCTTGGTGGTCCCTGAGCTCCTGCGATCACATACTCCCCCACCCCACCGCCTCAAACCCACCCACTGAGGCAAGCAAGGTGGTGGTGGTCGCGCTATGAGTCGAAGTCCTTTTGGAGGGGCAGGTTAAACCGACCACACGTCAGTGGCAAAAGCCCCCCGCTTACAAGGTCTAATTGGTTCCACAGGTTGCAGACTACAGAGGAAGAAGGGGAACATGGAAGAAGAGGAGGGGGGAGGTAACAGCAGGGAGTGAGAGACAGATAAATGCTAGGAGGAAAGAAAGAGAAGAGGGATAGTGGAGGGTACAGGAAGGAGGGATCGGGCAGAGGCTGAATGGAAAGCAGAGCGAGACCTGGGGGGCGTAGAAGATAGAGACAGAAAGGAGATCAGATAGATGGAAAAGACAGAAAAGAGACAAAGCAAGAAGGGACAGGGAGGGATGAGGAAGAAGAGAATGATGGAGAGGTGGAATAGGAAGACAGGGAGAGGAGCAGAGGCTTCCTGTTTCCAGTCTCCGGTTTTACAGTGACTTTTACTGCAATATTAAGGTTTTGTCAGAGAGAACTGAATTAGGACGGCAGCTTTTAATCCCAGGTGCATCACTAAAACTATGATGACATAACGTAATATCTTAGGTAGATAGACAGATAGATAGATAGATAGATAGATAGATAGATAGATAGATAGATAGATAGATAGATAGATAGTCAATAGGTTAATAGTCAGGTTTCAACAAGTGTTAATGACATATAATGTATAATGTAGGAAACCACCGTATTGGACAAAAGAGAAATTTGACCTGATGATGGTGCTAGAAGAAAAGTTTAGGGATTACCAAAGTTATCACAATTCATCGGGAGAGGGAAATTAATGTTTGTACCAAATTTCATGACAATCCATCATATAATCAGCAAGACATGTCTTTAAAAACCACAAATGTCAATCTCATGGTGGTGCTAGAGGAAAAGTTGAAGTGGGCCGACAGAAAAATCTACATTTACAGCCATAGTTACCCAAAAAAAACCCAGGTATTTAATTTTGTGAGATATATACAATTTGCTTGAAACAATGTTGTAATTATGAAGTAACGTACCAAAAGAGATTTTATAGGTCCAGAGTGTAAAACAGAACTGTATTCCAGTAAAGGAGGAGAGTCCGATAACAGAGGGATTTCTTATTATCATTCATTATATCCATACAGTATTTCCAATGAATGTATTAAAAAGCATCTCTTTTTGTATTCTCCATGTGAGACTTGTATGTTGTCTAGTTACAACGGTTGAAGTGATGATTTTCTTTGTGATCGCATGTCAATCCCAAAAGGGGAAATTGTTTTTTTAACTTGCTCCCCCCTAGAGAGAGGTCAGAGAGCAGGGGGTCAGAAACAGAGCGGCATCCCTGGAGCTGCCAGCCCCTCAGCAGGGCAACTACTTGTTGTCATTCATGGAGGCCTGAACATGGGCCTGTGGATTGAAGGTAACACTATTTTGGCTAATTGGACTTATCTATCAACATTTTAGAAAATTCCTCACCTGTGGGGTTCTGTTTGCTCAGAAGGACATTTGATACTTAGTGTAAAACATGGAGGAAAATGGTTAATACAACTTTCAGAAGATACTGTAATGTGATAAATGTGGCATGTAGATAGTTTTAATTGCTTTAATCTGTAAAGAGATACAACGCTTTCAGAACAAACAGTCTCTATGGCAAAGCCCATGTGTGATCTTACTCTTATGCGGTATTTTATTTGTTGGATATATATTAACTGTCGATTATCCTGTCTATGTGACAATGAACAAAGTCAACTCAATGTCCAGAAAACCACAGCACAGAGCCTAAAAGCCGTGATCGAGAAGTAAAATCTGGAACTGTTCAGCACATGAAGGAGTGACTTTGTGAGTCCTCAGAGTATTTATTTCTTTTTATACCCCAATGAGTTTTAGTCAGTATTATTGGTAGTTATGGAGCAGAAAATGGTATTCCCAGAATAATCACCCTGGGTGCTGTCACACCGCAGGAAATCTTACAAGTCATTTAATCTAGTTAGGGCTCTTAAAATATTATTTTTCTTAAAAAGAAGGTTGAAAAAAAAATCTGCCAGTGGGGAGAAGTAATTCAACATACGTCCACTGCAGAAGCAGATAGAAAATACTTGAAATTTCTCAAAGAGTTTACTTAAATTAATGCCTTTATAATACTAGTGAAGCAATCTGCCTTGTTTTACGATATAATGTTTTTTTCTTATTTCAGCTAAGTATCCGAGACACCTGATACTAAACTGAGAATAAGTGGAATTACCTGATTTTATATTTCACATGTTTTAAGAAGAGTATGCTTTCCATGTTATGATACACCTTTTTTATTGGAGACACCTTCACCATCTTGTGTAGTTCATTTCTTTTATGGAGAAGGTCCAATTTTACATCTCCATGACATCTGTCCTAGACTGTCTAGACCATAGTAATAACACATATAAATTCCTAAAGTGACTGGCATTCCCATTTGATGTAAAGTGATCTGCTGTGTGCTTGCCAGGACTGAGTGAACAAGATCATTGACACTATTCCTGTTATACAATTTATTTGAAGGAGTCACAAAGTTTCAATGTTCAAAGTCCTGTGCGTTCGTACATGATACTGCAACTGGAGAAATGGAGTGAAAAGTACTTATGTCATTTAAACATCAAAGCCTCTATTAAGCTCCTCATTCCCAGCTTTTATCTAAAACATCTCATCACCAGACATCTAATCTAAACATCTTTTTGTCATTTTGTTATCTCTAAAGCTGTGAAATGGGACATTTTACTAGAATGCACACCTTGAGCCAAGTTACAGTACAGCTGCAGTCAAGTAATGTCGTGAATAAACCATTATGGTCCAGATGTATTGAAAAGTATGTACAGATGTTTAATGGTTAGATGGTGTATTCATAGATGTGTTATGAATGTGTCAAATATCTAGTAAACGTAAGCCTTTACCATGTCTTTTAAATTAAAAAGAACTTGAAATAATGTAAAATCTGGTTTCTCAACTATGTGTCAGGACTTTTAACGGGTTATTAGACTCTATCCCAACATATTTATAGACCTGAACCCATCCAGCAATTTCACACAGTAATGAGAGCAACACTGCAACTAGGTTGGATAGCAAGACAGTCGGCTAACCACTGTGACTGTTAACTTTAACAGAAACAAAAGTTTAAAATAACAAATTTAAACATCAGTGAGAGAGACGGTCTGTCTGTTGTAACTCAATAATACCCCCTAAACTGCATTATGGCGCTCGGTCATTAGAGGAATAAAAGAAAATTGTGTAACTTTGACGAGTAAGCAAAGCATGAGTAGTTTACACTTTTACATACTGTCTGTGACACTCTTTCAAATTCAAATTTGTTGCGTCCACTGGTGAACAAACTATTCTGCAGGCAGCAAACACCAGTCCAGCCAAAGAGAGAGAGATTCATCTTTGTGAAGATGCTTTGTTGGCTCAGTGTGACGGGGTGAGACATTTTATCAAAAGTGGATTCCAGAGATGAAAAACATATTAATTTAACAAAAAGTTATATTTTTATTGTATATTTCAAGATAATATCTATTGTTGGGGATAATCATCTGAGCCTTTAAGATTGATATTTTCTTGGATGAGAGCGTTTGAAGTGTTTCAAGGGTTAAGCCCTCAGTTGGTCGGAGGAGATAGGAGCTGAAAGCAGCCCATGAATCCTGCAGTCTCAGCAGACACAGCATGGTAAAATAATTAAGCTTGCCTTTGAAGGGAACTAAACAAACACAACAGCACTCAACACCAGCCCCGTCCACTCTCTATACGTTTTTTTTTCTCCCTGCCTTTAAGTGGACTTTCCTTCTCTGCTTTCTCACTCTGTTACCTGCTGTACTTAGCCCCTCGTGTTAACCAGCTGCTCCCCCACCCCACCCCACCCACCCACATTTCTCATCCCTTCATCTTCCTTTTTTGCTTCACATTTTGCCGTCTCCTCCTGGGCAGGAAGGGTGGGGAGTAGGAAGGAGAGAGAGTGAGCAAGAGAGAGAGAGAGAGAGAGAGAGAGGGAGAGGGAGGGCCAGGTGATTCACAGGTCCGTTTTTTACATTTTCAAAAGTTGGCTTCAAACGGAGGGGGGATACGGAGCTGCTGGAATACTTAACCAGTAATCCATAAGTGTTATGATACTATTAAAGTCCCCTCTGTTAAGTGGCCTTTAAAACACTTGACAATAAGGGAATGGAAAAAGTGTGATCTGATTCTTCTTCGTATTCTAGGTTCTGTTGGTGTTGTTTTAACACGACAGAATGGGAACTTCCCTGTCGGCAGAGAGCGTGTTTTTGTAGTTTTGGTAATTTAGTAAATGAATGCCATGAAGAAGCTGAAAATTGCTACGGTATATTTGTGCTCTTTTATATATAATTCTATATATAAGAGGGGAATGATGATAATGAATAGATATTTAAGACATGATGTGATACCACGAACAGCACACCTGCTTATTAAAATAGGTACAGGAGTTTACAGAGTGTACACTGGGGTGTACTGTACATACTCACTGAAACTAATTGAAAATGATAGTTTGACATACCTGTGGCTGTTAACAGCAAAACATATTGTGCATGTAGGGAAAACACACATGGCTCACATATGATATTAATTGGAATACATTTCCATCAGTGATGCGATCACAAAAAACCACACATGGCACTTGTTAGCTAGGAGGTTCTGCACACCAAGGGAAGTCAATTATACCAAATTCTGGCATCTAGGTACTTGACTACTCTTACTCCCACACACAAACTCTGGCCAAAGATACACATCCTAAAACTTAAGATTGCCATAAGTGCACACTTACGGTAATCTAAAGCAATCATGAAACTAAGTCACTACGCTGATGCATCCCAGCAAGCAGAACGCTGTCCAACACAAACAAATCAACTAATAGAGACAGTGCACAGTGTGGATGGTGTGTACAGAGTGGCAACAATAGGATTAGAAAGCCTAAAACGGAGGGGTTATACAACTGAGAAGATATCTGAGCAGTACGCATGGGGATGGTATGGATTGTCACCAATTGCTCTTTATTTTTTTTATTGTATCCCACCTCTTGGAGGAGTGTGAGGAATTTTAAAACCAGGACGGTGATCTCACCACAGAGTGGACTGATGGTGATGATGCATGAGGGACATTACGTTCAGCTCCAAAACTCCAGCTCCTCTTTCATATTTTTCAGAAGCTCAGGCCTAAATACATTATGCTAGAGATCCATTAGTCTTTGTTTCAACTAGTTAATGTGCACATCGGAGTCAAAAACCAGAGTCACTAATCACAAATACATCTTAAATGGATTCATTAAGCAGTGAAACAATCACTACAATTTAGATGCAACTAATCTTAGAACTGGGAATGATTTGTCAGTGGTGCGACAGTGGAAAGTAAAATGATGAAGCTGTTATTTTTATTAACAAGCTTTAAATCTGCATTAAGTGATTTCTTATTAACATTGAAATACATGTGGAATGTGAAAGGATAACCTATAGGGGCAACCCTATGCACAATTAGCATCCAACTCAAACCCATAAACACTTTCAGGCTTTGAGGTACAATGTTTTATTTCAAAGAGTAGCCTAATCTGCAGGTAACATTGTCAGATTTATGATGGACAGTTTAATAAAAATATCAGAACTGATGCAGCAGTATCATGTTATCATGTATTGGGCCAATGTAGCATACACTGCAGTAAACTAGCGGCTTGGGAAGAAAGTCCAGCACCTTGCTATTAGCTAGGAAGCTAAAAGGGCAGAGATTTTTATCAAGATTTGATAGAGACCAGAACGTGAGGCAAGTTTTAGAGGCACACAAAGTCAGTAGAATGATTTGACTGAGATGAGATTGAGATTTTAGATGCCCGTGGTGGCACGAACAAAGACAAAGATGTTTCAACAACAACAAAAAATATGGGCTGCACAGATGGTCCAGTGGTCAATTTTGCGCATATGATTTTTTTCACAGGTTTTGCTTTCTGTTTGAAGACACATTAAAACAGATGTTACAGGAGAGTGAATATTGGACTATTACATCTGACACTTGGCCTGAGACATGACTCCAGTGGGACGATAATGTTGCTTTGTGTCTGCTGGACGTGTAAATAGGCAACTGTTTGCTAGTGCATTAGCCAAAACAACTTGAAAAGCCTTTATTGCAGCTGTGAGTCTGTGAATAGAGTCCACTAGGGGGCAGCCCTAGAGGTCACAAACTGCTTCCTGTTGGGCTGCCTTTACCCTAATCTTTAAAATACATTTGTTTGAACCTGTATATGGAATTAATTATAACTCCTATATGCAGTGTAGCACAGATGAGAGATAATATAATATTAATTATATTTAGGATGTAAAAAAAGCAGGATGTAAACCTAGCTTAAAAATAAACATTAGCTGTGAAACAGATCAAAGAGATGTTTTTCTCTGGGTTATAACCCTGTGTTTATAAGTAGGTAAGTCATTTTGCATTAATTACACATACACACTAAAGGCTGTCACATTTATATGTACCCAGTTTACTTGTATTTGCAATTCTGGCATGACAAGCATGCCAGTAACCATTGAAATAAACAATGAAATGGCAGAATGGAGGTTTCCCTCCTGATGTACTAAACATATACTACACTAATGGAGTAGGATGTTGATTCATGTCTAAAACTCTAATATCTTTCAAAGTGGCTAAATAAATCTGTGAAGTGTTAACTTTGTAGATGGACATTTTGCAGAGCCACAGTCAATCCAAACCCTTTAGGAAAATCACTAATCATGATGGTGACTATAACCGTTTAATTTCCTGAATAAAAATTCTAAAAGCTGAGGTTGGCCCTGCTCCTTTAAACTTCACTGACTCACAAAGATTTCTTCCTGCATTTCAATGTGTTTTCATGCAATTTGACGATTTAGTGGTAAAAGGGAGCATGTGAATCTAAACCTAAGTTGTTTCAGGTTTTAGAGAGATGAATGGTAACTGCAAGAATACTTCATTAACATAAGTAAATAAGAAGACTGAAGGACTGAATAAGAGTTGGAAGGAGTATCAAAATGGTATCACTTAAAAACAGAAAAACATTGTAAGATAATGAGCAAGTGGGAAAGAGGACGGTAAAGGCAGTGAGAAAGAGGGAAGCAAGAGAGAGGCATGGGGAGGTATGATTCCCAGAGGAACATTGAATTTCCTTTCTTTCTTCTCTGCGTTTTCATGGTCCTCTCACTCCCAGGTCTGCACAGCTGTTTCAGGGCCGGGGGCTTCTTTCTCCAGAGCCCAGATGAAAGAGCCGCCCTAAGCAGCGCTGCAGGTAGGTCTGGTAAAGCCATTGCTCTGGCTGTCCACTGCCCAACACATGAAACTTAAAAAAGGGAGAAGGAGAAAGAGGAGGGAGCAGAGAAGAGGGTGAGAGGGAAAGAAAAGGATGTGAAAACAGAGATGAAGAGAAACTTAAAGAAGAGGGAGAGAAGGACCAGAGGACACAGATGACAGACAAGGGGAAAAGATGGAGATGGAGAGATGGAGGTGGGAGGGGGAAGCCAGAGAGGGAGGGGAGGATACCTGCCCTCAGCCACCCCAGACTTCCTCCTCCCCCTCCTCCCCCTCACCACCCCCTGATACCAGGAATGATGTCTGCTTTTATTGACTTTGTTAAACCATTTTCAATGCTACTTCCTATGTGTTTACAAGACAGTAAATCACGCTCCATTCGGGGTGGGGGTTTTCAGGGTGAAATATGGGGGAAACATCCAAGTTGCTGGGAAGGAAGACCACTTTGACGGAGCCAACGACAACTTTGCAGCTTTCTACCTCACTGCCAGCGCTTCACGGCACACACACACGCACACACACACACACACACACACCTTTCCTCATGGGGAATAGATAGTGATGCCACTGTGGGCCCCTTTGTCTTCATCGCTTTCATTTTCGTCTGTTCTGACAAGAGCAACTGAGTAATTTAAGACTTACTGAATGACAGAACTTAAAAACAAGCCCACCAAGAGAAGTAGCCAAACAGACCTGCTATATTCAGCAGTTGTTAAAAGATTCAGCAGAGAGCTTTCTTTAATAACACTAGGAACACCACTCAAAGTCGTTATGCAAACACATTTGGGTTATGGCAAAATTGGGTCCCCTTAATCACTTCTACACACCGGGGTCATTCCCAGACAGTCGTTTCATCCAGTTAAAAAGTCATTCAAGCTCTGCGCTCCGCTCAAGCACGAGTAAATACTTGAAACGTCATTCGGTGGCGAGAACTTTGACTTGATTTTCCAAATTTTCTCACAGCAACAATTTTCTCAGGCACTGGCATTGTGACACCGCCACACACACAACACACTCACAAAATATCCCCCCCCCCACTCCATTACCTCATTTTCATGGCACTGACATTACTGTCCCTCCCATGCTGTCTTGCCATCAGTCAAAATGAATTTGTAAGATGACAATAAACAATAAGACAAACTCCAGAAGAAACTCTAGAGAAGAAAATGTTCAGTGCAGGTAAGTGAATTCATCAAGGCACCAACTATGAAATTGTTTCTTTTCATTGGATGATAGGCAACTTATGGGCATAAACATGTCGCCAACATCTGCGTGCAAGATATAAGTAAGTTATGCAAGAAATACAGAAAGTCTAGTTCACTGAGTCAGGAACGTGTCTACACATTCAGACAATTAAACGTCATTGTTACCGCTTTCTAATGAGTCACATTTATACTATTAATTAATCATTTATAAATGTTTTATAAATCAGTTACAATACATTAATGACATCAACGTTTGGGTTACTAATCTCTCTGGTCGTTGAATCACTCATCATCAAAGAGTCAAGAGTTTCTCTTTCTAATAAACCATCAAGTCTGCTGTTATAAATGTTAAAAAGTGATGAATAAATAGTCAAGAGTTTCCAATGTTAAAATGGTAATGCATCTTTAATTAAGTGTTTTCTGCCATAAGCCAGGTCTGCAGTTAAGGCAAAGCTAATCCGTTGTTAAAAAATACATTTTGGTCCCGATCCAGAGCCATTTTCCAGAAGGTCAGAGATGAAATGGTCCACTGGAGGAGTGTTCATGATGAGCTAAAGTGCAAAGAAGAAAAGTGGTGGAGGAGGACAACCTGGCAACCCTATTCTTATTATAAAGCACTGGTTAAGAATCGATTAACATTAATAAAGCCATTAATTACAACTTATTAACCCTTTTATGAGAGTAACTTATAAAGCGTGGTATAAATGTTCCAATTAGTTATCAATTAACAATTAATAATAAAAAGAAAGTCTCATTGAAGAATTTAAGTGTTTCAAGTCCATTAGTGCAATGTATGCCGTGTATGCCAAAGTGTGACCTTCAGTGATGTTGAATTTGCGAGGCAGCACGCAAGGTAAGTTAGTGGTGTGGTTACAGGCACATCATGTGGTCCGCGTTGTCGCAACAAAGCAGCAGTGCATAATTACAACAGGTGATTGAGGAGTTTGTCTTCTAAAAAGCCGCTGAGGTTTGAGCGGTGAGCGACACCGCTACCAGATGACACTGAGAATCACAACATCCCACATTTTCTTTCCACCCAAACACACACTCATACACACACACACACACACACACACACACACACTCTCTCTCTCTCTCTCTCTCACATATTCAGTCCGTCTTCCTCTGCCTCTGTTTTTTTCTCTTCCTCTATGGTGTCTACCTTTCCACTGGCGCTGCCTTGTGCAAGAGTGTGTATTTTTATTTCTCACATTAGCTAGAGGGAATAATACCTCTCACTGAATGGTAGTCTGCTCTGGGGCCTTTTCAGACATTCAGTCACTCCTCTTCTAAGAATAACCAATGTGCATCTTTGCCAAAAGGTTCCTCTCTGTGATTTCTTTTTCACAGCGCCCAGTGATTGCCGTTTTTGTACCTCATCCGCTGATAGCAGGGCCTCGCATTAGTTAGCAAACTGTGATCCAAATGAGAAAAGCAGCATTGGGGGACTAGGAGAAAAGGCAAAAGAGTTGGGATCTGGGGCAAAACTTGGATCTGTGACAACTCTTCTCAAACTCATTAAGAGGCCAGAAAAGCCGGTCACTAGAGAATCTCAGGAGTGAGGCAGCAGACAGGCATGTAGAAAACTAGAATAAAAAATGATAGGTTTTGATCATGTTTCAGAGGAACCTTTTATGTACAGTCTGGATAATTTTAGCCAAACCTGTCTGACAGGTCACTTTAACAAAATGTCATTTACGTTTGCAGAGACGGAATTGTTTCTAAATTGTAAATGGCTGTTGTAGACTGTAGTGAAGTGAAGGAGATGTATTGACTGTACAGTTCTGAGCCAAGTGTTCTCAGTGTTTTTATAAAGCAGTGAAGAATGTGGGGAATATACTGTATTTGAGAATAACTAGCTAAGACTAAACTAAATCCAACAGTTTAGGAAATGTCCTTGTTTGCTTTCTTGTAGAGAAACCTTCACACCCAACTCTCATAAACATTTAACAGCCATTGCAACAATATGCAAATGTTTTATTTTTATTTTTTTTGAAGGTATTTGAATTCTTCTCAAATGTCCCCACTGGCTGTGAGAAATAGACAGCTTTCCTAGCAATCAAGACACAGGAGTTGTATTATTGTCTGGTCTTTGCTGAGCCAAGGCCACGACAAGAGTAGACAAGGAAGCAAGCTGGCAAGTATCTTAGAGAGAATAAAAGCCATCTTGCAATGAAATAGTGTCGCGCTTTCCAGCATATGAGACTCAATTGCCTGTCTGAGGAGGGAATGTTGACAGATATGAACATTTTAGTAGTTATTATTGATTCATGAATCTGAATATTATGAATGATACAGAAATGGCTCGAAATTACAAGACTGAAGGGAGTTTCAGAGAGCAGAGTGTTCCAACTGATGACATTCATGTTTTCTAAAAGATAGACAACAGAAATGAACATTGATTACCAATAATAAAATAATAACTTTATTCATCCAACTTTAATTGGACGAGCTACAGTGTGCTGTGGGACTTCAGAGAATTATAAAAAAAGTTTCTGCTCTAGAATAATGTGTGTTTTAACTTTGCTCCTAAAAAGAAAGTTAAGTTTGAGTTATGTACAGTAGACTGTTACAGTGGGTTTTAAATGTACAGAGACCCACCATCTAGAGGACTTCAGGTCTTTATATGACTCGTGACAGAAGTAATCTGTGGATTCAGACAGTCAAACATGCTCTTTAGAGGAGTCATTGTGTGGTCTAAAACTCAATCTCTTTAATTATCATTCATGTGGTTTTCATATTTGGACGTGCGATCATTGCTTCGTAGGGGTCAAAATATATAAGAACAAAGTGCTGAATTGTTCCAGGTGGCAAAATCACTTGTTGCAGACATTGTCCCGCTGGAACTAATAAGGCAGGTCGATTTTCACCCTCTAAATCCCCTGCATTGGCTGAAATAACTGATTTACAGCTAAGACATTGACCAAAGTCACATAATTATATATATATATTATACTCTGATACAGCTGTTCTGTGTGAAAGGTACAAAAGTTTCCCATACTATACATACAGAGACCATGGGACTGCATTTAGGGACACTCACAGGTAAGAGTCGATGCCCAAACGTTGGTTTTGGCTCATTAGGACAATAATCCAATTTCAGGCTTGAAGTCAGTAAACCTATACTGTAGATTAACACTTCTGTTCTGATTTAAAGCGTGCGTTTGGACATTGATCTCAACTGAAATTTGTTTTACTCGTGGCGTCATGAGGATTCAGATAAGTGATTTAGAAGGAGGTGCAAGGTGTTTTTGCCTTCAGCCTCGGCCTATACAGTTTCTCAAAGTTTTTTCCCAATTTGTGAACAGGGTTGAGTGTAACATTTGTTTCACACTTCCATTCACATCTCCTCGTGTATTTAAGTCACTGAAGTGAATAACATCAACTGCAAAATATCCTACATTTCTCTGTTACTAAACCAAATAGAAAGACAGTTATTTTATCTCAAAGTCAGGAAAGAACAAGTGGTAAAATGTAACATCTTTGAGCTAATCTGGATTAAAGTTATACTACCGGTATATCAAATGTAATACTTCAGTGTGTGGTTCTTATCTAACAAAATATACTGGATTCAAACTACTTCAAAAACTTTATCCGCAGCCATCGTCTTCTTGTGTTGGACTGAAAAAGCGCGTCTACGCAATTGATCATGTTTAGAGTTTGTTCTTGACAGACAGAGTTCAAAGTACCCCGTGTTATAACCGCCCCTTACCTCCCTATCAGACGAATGTGTACCAGTCACATTCCCTTGCAGGAAACCCTACCGCTTTGCTGTCAGAAAGAATAATTACAATATAATTGCATGATGTAGTGTTTGAAACCATGCTGCGAAAGTAGCAGACCAGGCCCAGGACACGCCTTTGAAAATCAAACCAGTGAAAAGTTGTGGAAGAAGGATTGTGAGCGAGAGAGCATTTGTATCTAAGGCAAAGGCTTTAGATGTTATGTAAAATCCATTCTGTGTCGTGTGTTCGCATGGAATACATATCACTTACATATGTAGGATGAAAAAGTACATCAAGGTCCGTCCTGAGGGACCACCAAACAACCTCTAACCTGCAGTCAGGGAATAAGTTAATGTAACTGTAGATTTTCTTAAGTACATGCAAGGGAATTTTTCCATGTGGACATTCCTGCTTGTAGAAAACCAAGTGCACTGTGATTTTACATGGATGAAGACACAGTAATATCATGACATGTGCACAAATGAGATTACTATGTATGAGTGTGAATAAATGCTTAGTGAAAAACACTTTGGAAGACATGCTGATATTAGATTTTTTGTGTGTGGCTCTAACCTGCATATTAACAAGCTGCTCTCTTCATGATAGACTGCTGATTATATTTTAATCTTTCAGCTTGTTAAATTATATACATTCAACGTATGATGATGAAATGTGTGTTTATGGATTTGTAAGCAAATGGGTGCAGGCAAAGTGTTTTAATAAGTATTCAGTTTCAAATTGGCTCCAGCTCCAACGCTCCGCCTGCTCTCGCAGAGGATATTGACTTTCCCGCAAGTTAAAGTATTTAAATGTAGAGGGAGACAGATGCTGTATGTGGACTGGAGGCAACCACAAGAAACACACGTGTGGGAGGAAGGTTGACGTTGGAGTTTTTACTATCTGTGCATCATATAGAGTGACAGCTGTACCATCGCTTTAACTGCACAGACAACAAATAACGTCGTGGCTGTGCTCGTTTTATTTATTTTTTTACTTAATCACACATTTTCAGGAAATGCACAGTGCGCATCTGACCGCTCACGCGTAAACATCCGTGCGTAAAACTGAAAGTAAATCGCCGCTGCTCTGTCAGAGAAAGTCGGAGGGGATTTATTTCGACTTGAAACCTTCATTACTGAGAGGGTGTGTTGGACACGAAGAGGATTTGATGGAGGTCGTTCGGTGACAGCGACAATTTCTCCGGACTTTCTGTTTGGATTGGCAGCGCCTTTAAATCTTCTCGACTCATTTGTTTTATTGTATCAGTAGAGTGGACAGCGGGTCCTGCACCTGCATGGGACACTGGCAGTTTTGGATCTCTTAATTGTCACGGCTATCACCTTCTATGTGTGACAAGAGGGGGATAAAGCTGAGATGAAATCCCCATCAGGAGGAACTTTATTTCCGAGAGCTTCCAGCACCGAATCAGTGGAGTATTCATGAAGCAATATTTGAACTATTACAAGATGAGGCTGAGAACATCGAGGTTAGGTTATCTGTAAGTAAAGAGATGTCAAGATAAAATAATTGCCTATGGAACTCACTGAATTCGAGAAACAGGTTAGACCTTTTTAATTTCTTTTTCTTTCCCCCCCTCAGGTTAATTCAGTTCACGGCTCTTTGCTTTTACGCACAGGTAATTCACATTTTCACTTCCATAAAAAGCATTAATGTTGCGTAAAGTTCTATAATTAAGTAGGTAAAACTTAACAGGTATGCAGGCGCCGTGCTTAGCGGCTTATAGTTCAGCGTCTCTACATCTGCAATAGGCTGCAATAACAATGAAAACATTTTATTATGAGTGCTATGGCAATTGGCAACAATTCAAACATCTTGAAAAGAGGTAAGCTCCAGCCTAAAAAGTGATTGTTAAAACACATGTGGACGGAGAACGGCTGAAATGAGAAAAGAAGAAGTCAAGAAGGGGTGAAAGATCATCGGTGGTAAAAAAAAGAAAAAAAAAGAAAACAACCTATCAGAGGAAAATGTGAATCCCGAGGGTCCATGAAAGCGTCTCCGAAAAAGATACTGTGCATGTACAAATAAATTAAAGAGGAAACTTGCAGGAGGAATTATTTAAATGTGATGAATGACACAATGAAATGTGGGCCCGGGCCTTGGCTTTTTGACTGGCAAGCGTTAGCCTCCTCACACAGCTGACATTTTGTTTCAGGCTTTCCCGAGTTGCAAAGCCCAATTCTGCGACATTAATTCTGTGTCATTTCATGACATGTGTTTCCTATTGTCCGACAGAACACTGTGCAGTCTCCTCCTAATTTCAAGCACCATGTCACCGAGCAGAGCCGGCTGTCGGACCGGATGAGCCGCAGGTTGACGCGAACCTACCAGCTGTACAGCCGCACCAGCGGGAAACACGTCCAGGTCCTGGCCAACAAGAGGGTCAACGCCAACGGAGACGACGGAGCGGTGCACGGTAAGAAATAAAGAAAAAAAGAAAATAGACCGGAGAGGAATGTGATTTAGAAGTTATTTAAAGAGCTAATAACATTTTTTATTACGACACCCATAACTCATACGTCAATTTATTAGCGAAATGTCCCAAATATCGCGAGAATACGTCGTGTAATTACCTTTGGAACGTTTCGCTAAGTCTCCTAGCAAAACCCTTACCTGGGGTGGCCTGTATAATTACATATTTCAACACAGTTATGTAATAAGTAGCTGAACAAACGTCCACATATGTTAATCCGTTCACGGAGAGCACTTTTTATTGTCTCTGAAATTATGAAACAACGTTTCCCCTGCGTGTTATGGTCAGGTCGATCTGAACCGATGACACCTAATGGCCGTCGTTTCTTACATTTCTATGCCTTTAAACCTCAGGAAAACAATAAAATAGGAAACATGTTCATCTTACAAACACGGGGATTGTTTGAATTCAATGGTGTTGAAAAGCATTATAAATGATGTCGTTTCTGACAGCCTGTAGCAAAATGTTTGAGCCAGGAGAAACTGCGGTAGCAATTGTAAACATCTTAATGGCATCACTTTTATGGCCTTGTGAAGATAATTTATTCCTTTGGTGTACCGTGTTGGTAGACTAGAAAGTCTTTGACACCTGTTATGATGGACTTTGGGGAAATTCTTTTCAGCAGGAAAACTAAAAGGGAACAGAATCCCTGTCACCAGAGGACTTTGGTGTGTCTAGCCATCTTTCCACCACAGCCACCACCATCCGTCCACTTCTCAGTGCCTGCTTTTTGGAGGCACATTTTACGAGGAATTTTCATTGCATTACAACTCAATGTATGACTCAATTTATAAGGAGTGGTGAAGTCAGCATCTTCACTTTATACCTTTTCCTCTCCTTGCCTCTCCTGTGTGCTCTTTTGTCTTTTACATTTCTCGGCCTACGCACACACACACATTCGCACAGGGGGAAAGAGAGTCAGCCATGCACGCACTGGCTTCACATCCTAAGTGGGTGTCACTCTTGTAACCGGCCCAAATCTGACCGTTGCTCTGTGCTTGTGGCTGTGTCCCTGACCGCAGTGTTCTCACTCTCCTTTATCCCCAGTTTGAACTGCATCACAGCACAGCGTTTGACAGACGTTCAACAACAATCGCGCCGTGCAGAATCACTATCATTTGATGCAATTTTGGAAGGCTTGCATGCTTTGTTAAAGGCGGCCACAGGATCATAAAAGAGCGAATGTATGTCATCTTCACGATCCTGGTTCACTGGTGAGGGTCGATTTAAAGCCATTTAATGGTGACGTGATGTTATTGCAGCTTATTAGGGTCTACCGTACATAAAGAATACATTCAGAGGAAAGACAGGGCGGAGAGCATTTGTCTCACACACTGCAACATCATAATCTGCGTGCCTGCTCCATGTCATCTCATTTGTTGTGATCTGTTTTGTCTGTGCAGCTAAACTGGAGGTAGAGACAGACTCTTTTGGAAGCCGTATTCGCATTAAAGGGGTGAAGACAGGATACTACATATGTATGAACAAGAGGGGGAAGCTCATCGGCAAGGTAATCTGGAATTCATAGTTTTGTGGCTGCATATGACTACAGCAACATCTTGAAGTTTGTTTCTTGACAATATTATTCTGGATTTGGAGCTTATGGCGACACATTGTTGAGCCATAACTAATTTCATTTCGAAATTTGCAGCCCTCTTAAAGTTTCAAAGGGTATTTGATTGTCTGAAAAATAAAGACAATGTTTCTGCTTCCTGGAAATTGTCCAAAAATACCTCAACTCCCCCCTCCCTTTCTCCCCCCCTTTCCCAGCGGAAAGGACGAGGCAAAGACTGCATCTTCACCGAGATTGTCCTGGAAAACAACTACACGGCGCTCCAGAACGCCAAGTATGAAGGCTGGTACATGGCTTTTACGCGCAAGGGCCGTCCGAGGAAGGCCACCAAGACCAAGCAGCACCAGAGGGAGGCCCACTTCATGAAGCGTCTACCCAGGGGGCACTTGCTGAGTGAGAGGAGACCGTTTGATGTCCTTCCTCTTGCTGTCCCCGTGCACCCTTTCAGCAAGCGGACTAAACATTCCCATCACCAGCGTTCAGGGGGCCGCTGAGGACTGAAACCAGGAAGGGAGAACTGTGGACGAACCAGCACGGGAGAACCACTACATGAGAAAACAAGGGCTCACCAAGAAATGAACTTTTGCAGTCAAGTGCCAATACACCTTTTGCCTCATTCTGTGGGCATCTTTGTGTAATTCTTTGTACTGGATTGTATGTAACCATTGACTATCTAATCTGCTAGTTATTTCCAATTCAGACAGACTGTAGGACATATTTTTACTTATTAAATCAGGGGGCATTTAAAGTACAAACGAGCTCAACAACATTGTCATGAATAAAAACCTTTTTGTTAGAAGTTAGCCAGCTCAGCAACAAAGAATGTCTAAAAGAGAAATGAGCACAATGAAGCTAGACATGGCAGCTATCTGTGGATTTCCTTGTGGTTACAGCATCTGAGTCTCAGTTGACATGCTATCTTGCCTTTAGGAGGCCGTTCTGGAGAATCTTTAACCTGTTTTTTTTCTACATATATAAATATATTTTTACTGTAAAAATGTAAATGATGTCAAATGATGGAAATATTTATTGTAGAGTGTATATTAAAACCACTAAAGAATCAGTTCACGAGCTGCTTGGCTTTTCTCTTGTGTGGTTGTTTTGGGATGGAAAGCTAGCATACATTGTTGGTCGCCCTCAAAAACTGTTGTGTTTTTTTTTTTTTTTACCCCCGTCTTCTTCTTCAAGCTGGAGACCCAGATAACTGAGGGGCAATATCTGTGACAGGCTACTGAATTCAATGTGCTCAGCAAGTGAGACTTGGGCCTGAATGGCCCGAGCTATGCATTAAAAGCGATGAGGTCAGCCCACCATTTTGGCCCAAACAAAGGTTACCACCATGTAGTTGCATTTCTCACGATCGCACACCGTAACCCTCTGATCAAATGGGCCCTTTGTGAAACCTCATATAAAAGGCCATGTTATACAATAGTGGGTTCGAATAATAACACGAGGAGGGGTCAGTTATCAAAAAGAAGCCAGTCACACAGGGAGGGGTAAGGGGTTGGAGGGATGGGGGGGGGGGGGGGGGCTGCGGAGAGGGAGTTGAGGGGTTGCAGAAAAAGTATCAGGGCCTGTGTGGCAAAATGTGGCATCGGCTGAAAGAGGGGGAATGGCTGGGAAGAGGCATTCGGGAATGAAAGGGAGGCAGAAAAGAAACCCTCTTCCCAGAAGCAGCTGAGCATGACCATCAGAGGCCAAACGACAGGGGAGGAAGAAGACCCTGAACAGAGGGACTCGGCTGCTCTCACAGTTCAGGAGCTGGATGTCCAGTTGCTGTTTTCTGCCGCATGAATTTGTTTCGACTGCAGCTCGAGCTGTGAAGACTGTAAAGCATTAAACTAAATGACCGTTAATTAAAACCTGAGAATGAACGTTTGGTATTTATCTGCTCAACAGCAAAAACTTCCTACAGGATATATTTATTCAACACACCACCGCACCAAACAGGCAAACCCTACCTCATCAAATATGTAGGAATGCATTTGTCAGACGTTTTTTAAAAACCCATCAAGTCCCTCACAAGAATTTGCAAAACAACAGGACAGGCTGGGTTTAAAATGGTTTCTTGTATTCCTATTCTTTCCATCTGGAAGAAGACAAAGCACAATAGTGAGCGAGACCTGTGGTTTTGTCTCTGCTTTTTGCACTTGCTCTCTGGGTTTGGACAAGTGGTAAAAAAATGCAAGGAATCACAAGGTTGTAACTATCTATATTTAAATGGCATTGTCTTTTTTAAAGAGCACTGCTCTTTTTTTATCCACTGTCTAAGTATTTCTGACTGGACAGTGTTTTTTAATTTTTTTTTGAAAAAGTAGACAAATATCCCATTTTGAAGCATTTATCTTACTGTACAATCCTTTCCTTCTGTACATGTCATACATACTGTACATAAACTTAAACTAAAAATCAAAAATGTACATCTTTATATTTGCCCTTGTTAGATCATAATATGAAATCCATTTGGAAGAAAAGCCCTGTACCTATTTCTGGATATTTAGACCACAGAGTGACCCTCTGTTGTAAAGGGAAACAGTAACACTAGCTTGCTCGCAGACCAAAGTTTCAGTAATGACTTTCAGGGTGGCCCACTACATGCAAGGAACATGAGGGTATTCATTTAACACAAATGGGATGTGCTCGTAACA
Source organism: Nannoperca australis (assembly GCA_036023655.1). NCBI lineage: Eukaryota > Metazoa > Chordata > Actinopteri > Centrarchiformes > Percichthyidae > Nannoperca > Nannoperca australis. The sequence continues at coordinate 37,454 of JAVQJD010096911.1, read as the reverse complement.
GTGACCCCAGAACGAACAGGGATGAGGCATTGTGTGTTTTGAGTGTTTTACAAGGACATCAATGAAACAAGGGTGGTAGGTTATGTGACCCCCGTCAACATTGCTCCCTGGTAGGTTTGGTAACAAGAAGCAAAAACAAATTTCCCTACAAAGATTTGATGAATAATCTTTCTGTGAAAGAAATCATTTGGGGAAACACTCATGGTTCAGCTACAAAGTTAATAAATCTGGCTGTGAGACTGCGAAACACATCATATATTTTACAGAATAAGTCTTTATCAAATATAAATGGCAGGTCAAATTCCAACATTACCAACTCTAATAAATGGACCCCAATTAGCAAACACAATTAGAAGCATTAAACCATTAACAAGGCACTGAGCAAAGGTTTTCTTAATGAAGGGGTCCACTGAAGAAAAATAAGCGAAAGCTCACATGTGACTGGAAAATGACGCAGCGAGGCTCTAGCTTTATATGCAACGCAGGATTATTCCCCTTCTCCCACAGAATTCACTGAGTTTTGCAGTCTACATCCCCTTCACCGGTCCCCTTCAGTTTCTTCAGCTCCTTCAGTAGCTCCTGTTCAAGGGTTAAGATCTCCGTGGGTTTCTTGTACTGGACAAGAGAGAAGAAAAATAATTACTTCAACATTCTCCCTGTCTCCCCCCCCCCCCGCAAATGCTTCCCTGTAATCACGTTGAAGGAGTGTGCACAGTGTAAAGCAAATTTGACAAAAAGAGCAATAGTTGCAGGAAGGAAAATGTTGTTTTAATGTCAAATAATTTAGACGTGAGTGACAGGTGCACATGGAAGAAACTGCAGGACAAAATCTAAAATTAAATAAAAATTAAAAAAAACCAGAGGCATCTCAATCTCAAGATTTGCATTAAATTCTTTAACAAATAAATGTAAACCTTTCTGGACATAAATATTGTTTGAATAGTATTTAATGCATAGTTTTCTTTGGATTTGTACAAAAAGTATTCTTTTTTTAATAAACCTTTTTCAACATGTTGGGTTAGACCACATCTAATAATCAACCTTTAATGCTTACATCTTTATATTTAAAGCATAAAGGTAACATAACATGGGAGGTATAGAGTTAACTGATTTTCATTGTTGTGTAGGACTTACGCTGACAATTAAAGTGTTGTTGGCGTGAGTGAAGCTGACGGTGGAGCTGTCCAATGGCAGCTGACTGCGATCTAAATCAACAATACTGAACTTCTTATAATACCTGCGGAAGACATGGAGAGGATGTCAGAGGCTTATCAAGCCACTGTAATAGACTAATGTATTGTAAACACTGCCATCTATAGGGAGGACACAAGGATTACATGCAACAAGTGGAATGAGACAGGAATGGAAAGAACCAGTGCTCTCTTACTTTTTGTTTGAGGTTTTTATGATGATGCATCTCTCAGACGGCTCCACGGAAACACTGAAGACATCTTTGGGGTAGGGAAGGTTGCGGATTCTCCACTGAAAGCTGGTCTTTGTGTCTTTACGCATAAACACAGGCTGTGGAAACAGAAACATTCTAATCCATTTAGCAGACAGGACATTTACTAGTGTTTTCTCTCAAATGAATCAAAGAGAACTAAAACAAACAAAAGTGCACCTTAGAAAAGGAAGTGGTTCCACTGAAATCCTAAAGTCTAAATCAAATTGAAGAAAACCTACATTGGAGAAATTCTCCTTGATCACATCCGAATCCAAAGAAGTTACAGGGTCTGCAAGTGGTTCCCCTACCTCTACCTGCCATTGGCCCGGAGCTCCAAGTGGGCTTTTATGGCGCCACTTTCTTACTGAAAAGCACCAAACATTTTATAAGATACACAAAGTTATGCCATTGAAATAAAGAAAGCTAGCAGCTACATGCTACTGTGTAAAACTCAAAACTTGTGGCTCACCAATGAGCTCATCTGTTTCCAAGTCATACTCTTCTGCCATTTCTTTTCCATCTGTAAAGAGGTAGTGGATCTTCCTTTTTCCTGGAGATGGATTTTGTAAAGATTTATCAGAGAAACTGGGGGGAAAAAACAAAATACTAATGTGTTTATAGTTTAGCACAAGCAAACCAGCTAGTTCCAGAACTAATCCATCATTACATGTGGTCATTCTTAGGATAGTAAAAAATATTTTAAATATTTCTTTCATTCTGGAAAGTACAACATTTAATAATTTTTGGTCAAATAAAAATTGCAGTAAACAGAAACCAGCATGGATGGATAAAGGGTACAGTTTCAGGAGTTGTGTAAACAGTGTAAACGGAGCAGAGATGCTAACAGAAAAGTACACCTGATTAGACAGATCTCACAATTAGCAAGATACTTAAATGAGATGCTTAGGCCGTCAAGACTCTCAGAGAGCAATGAGCCACACTGTACTTAATGTTTTAGGACACAACTTTTTACAGAAAATGTCGATAAGGTGTCAAGAAAAATTATGTGGATGTGTTTTACTGTCTATTTATGTTAAAACACCGTGTGTAATGTGCTAAAGGGTCAGTTGTGCCACCTGCTTGTTGCCTAGTCACATTTATGTTAGCTAGAAAGCTAGCTAACAGTCTGATTTATTGAAAATAACCAACGTTACGCAAAATCAGACAAGTTCTGGCGAGTTAATAAAAGCAAATCTTTCGATTTGAAAAGCTTGTTTTACATATTTGTAAGTTACTCACCATCGTGTATCAAAGCGGTTTTCTTTGATGCTTTTAGGATATCAATCCAGCTTTGCACAGCCATGTTTCTAAAGATGTTTCTGTTGCTCAGGGAAACTTCCGGACTCGGCCCGTAACCACAGCAACCGAGCTCGGTAAGCAAATTAAATAGGAAAATATTTATAAAATCAATCAAACATTTTCATCTTAAAATGTATTATAAACAGCAACAATGTAATATGTAGATTTGAAATATTATCCAATTTTAAACTAAACTAAACTAACTGATTGACCCGGAAGTGAAACATTTGAATTGAACGTTCCCCTTTTTCTTTTCTGTATGCATGGTTCCATCTGAACAGGGGTAAGAGCCAAAATATTACCTTTTAGAGTTTTCTGCTTCATATGGTCAATTATATTAGGATATGTTGGAATGAGTTAAAGCGCATTTTAAATATGGAATAATAATGATAATTGAAAAAGTCTAAATACCGACTGTTTGCTGCTTCTAATGTTAGCATAATAGCTAAAGGTAGTTAGCTAACACTGTTGTGATAACTATTGATTTCTCAGCCTGTTTTAGGAAGCAGGGGTTTATCTGCTGTGACAGCTAGCTGGATATCTGCAATGAGCACAAGCCGAAAGAGCTCCCACTTGTTCCTATTTCCATGTTCAAATTTCATACTATATACTGAAACTATTACGTATACGCTAATGTTGACAATGCAGAGCAATTTTTGCACTAACTGTAAGAGAAATGTGCTTACTTACTAATGTACGAATTCTAAGTTATTTGAGATAACAGGCGTCAGTCAAATCGTACATTTTCTTTAGTACTGTACTTTAGAATTTCGATTTTATGCTACTTTATACAGAAATTTCCACTACACGTCAGGGGAAATATTATATTATTTGCAGCACTAAATTTAAGTGACCGCTAATAATAGCATACTCACACACTATTAGAATAAGGATATTATAGTTTACAATTAGTAGTAAAGCGCTTATGTTCCAGATTTATGCATGGTGGTTTTTACTCAAAGTTGCAGATAGCTTCATTCTGCTTCATGTCACAGGCCACTGGCGCCCCCCTTTAAGAGACAAGATGGAACCTCGCCATGGGATTATGAAAGCCTTTCCCAAAGTTAAAAGAGCCAAAGTGTTACTTGGAAAGGAGGCTCCCCCAGTAAAGAAGAAACCCGATGAATCTGATGTCACAGGTTGTTACTGTGTTACTGTGTTACTGTGTTTGTGTGTTTGTGTGTGTGTAAGAGAAAAAAAAGATTCACAATGTGGGGGGGAAGCTGTGCAAGAGAGATAGGTTAAGAAAATGCAACATGTTTGCTGATAGTAACCCGTTCCTCTCTTCTGTCCCAGGAAACACTTTTGATGGCGTGACAGTGTACATCCTGCCTGCTGGAATTGGAAATGCCAGATGCCAGATCTTCCAAAGACAAATTCAGCAGAATGGAGGACAGATGGAGAGTTCAATGTGTCCCAGTGTCACTCATGTTGTTGTAGATGATAACATGGACAGGGAAAGGGCTCTGCGCTTACTTAAAGTGGATTGTATGCCCTCTGGAGTCCAACTGCTGAAGTGCACTTGGTTGAGCTTGTGCATCAGTGAGAAACAACTACTGGATGTTGCCAGCTACAGCCTTCTTGTACCCAAGAGGTTAATGACCTTTTTTAGAATGCTAATGTCTGAAAGCTGTTGTTACCTGTATATGTAGTTCACGATGTTGCCACTTTTTCACATACATAGACTTGTGCAAGCCATGGTGATAGGGTTTCTACTTTCTACTTGTTCATCACATTTACCACTTAAATTTGAAGTACTTACAAAACTGTGTTGAGACTAAGAACGCAATATTAGAAAATTCAATGAGTTGAGTTGCGTCTGACCACATATTTTCATGTTCTCTCCACTTAGGGAATCTGAAACATTGCATGAAAATGTTAAAGAAGAGTTGCTGAATGTCAATACTGCTGCAGAAACTCCAGCAGAGCTTGTGTCTGATCAAACAAAACAAGAGGAGACCATAGTCACGGTAGGTTTCCACGTTACGTGAAGGAAACCCAGTTTTTCAGGTTTTTTATGAAGATTTCCAGTCTTTGAGTCAGTAATCATTCGGTGCAGTCAGGGACATACGCTAGACCTTGAACACATAAAAACAACAAGTCTCTGTGTGTTGGATTGTTATTGTTATTATTTTACATTTTACTCTCAGACAGTCCCAAACACTAAAGAGGAAGTGCTGGGAGAGGAAGACGGGGTCTCCCAGAGTGACCTGGAAGCTCTCATCACTGGCCAGCACCCCAAAGAGGAGACTCCTGGCCCCAGCCTCAAGTCCAGTCCCAGTCCAGACTCTGCTGCTAAAGATGTGGTCTCGGGGAAGTGGGTCTGTGCCCAGTCCTCTCAGTCCAAAAGTTGTAACTTCAACAAGCACATCACCGACAAACTAGAACTGCTGGCAAAGGCCTACACACACCAGGGTGACAAGTGGAGGGCGCTGAGCTACTCCAAGGCTGTCAACGCACTGAAGAGTTACCACAAGCCTATTATATCTTATCAGGTAAGCTATTGCAGATGCTTTTAATATTATTTTGTAGGTAGTGTCAGTAATACGTATAGTTGTTGGATATGCTGTAGCAAGTACTTTCAGTTGGAGGACAGGTAAGTACAAAACATCCTTTTAGTCTACATTACAGGGATTATTTGGCAGTATTTCTTTTTTTTAACCAGAACCTCGTTTGTTTTAGGAGGCTTGTCAGATCCCAGGAATTGGAAAACGCATGGCCGACAAAATTGACGAGATCATGGAGAGTGGTCACCTGCGGAAACTAGATCACATCGGGGAGGCTGTGCCGGTATTGGAGCTATTTACTAATATCTGGGGTGCAGGCGCTAAAACTGCACAGCTGTGGTACCAACAGGTAACACACACACGCACACACACACACACACACACCAAATCAAAACACTACAGTTGTACTTAAATTTAATGTGAAAGCTTGAAGTTAAAGGACTTATTCTTTTGCAACTTGGCTGTTTTATTAACCTATAGGCTATGTAAAGTGTAGTTTACAACACGGTGACAAGATATCTACTTGTGTTAAAAGATATGTGTGATAATAGAAATGCAGTCCAGATTTTGACTCTGGATCATAACTTGACTGATAAATTGACAGGGCTGAGTAACGATATTATATTATTACGTAGTTATTGGTATTTTCATATATGTTGTCTAGTAAGTAACAAGAAATAGCAATTCAGAAAGGCCAAACATACTTAGTTTGAGGTAACTAAGAAACGGTGTCTCCAATACATAATTTGTCCACTAGAGAACTATTTGAACTTATTTTGAAACTGTAAACTTTTTAAAGACCAAATAAAAGAGATCCTTATCTAAAACGTTATTTATTTTAAACGTTACAAAATATATGTGGTTATATAATTGGATTATGCTAACTCTCAAATATTGATGCAAGTATCATCCTCAACAATCTCATTTAATTAGGAGGTTCTTCATCTGATGCTTTTATTATTCTGTAAAGCAATGCCTTATAAAAAGATAACAGTAAAGCTAAGCTCCTTCAGATTTTGATATATCAGGCAAGAAGGTAATGAGAGGCAAATGTCTAATAAATAATATTCTATTATTTGTCTTTTAGGGATTCCGCACATTGGAAGACATACGCACAAAAGCCCAGGTGACCAACACTCAGAAAATAGGACTCAAGCACTACGATGACTTTCTAGACCGAATGCCCAGAGAAGAAGCAGCAGCCATAGAGAAAGTGGTAATGCCTCTTCATTTTCCGCATCTATCGATGACGACCAAAATATCTTTATATTGAAGTGCGATATTTTTCAAAAAGATTCCCCTCAATTTGGAGGCAGAAGGATTGAAGCAGGAAAAAGTTTGTGTCAGCTTTCCTTGACTTCTCGATAATGGGAAAAGCAGACTGTGCTCTCACAAAGTGGAGCATCCCAAAAGGGAAAACTAACTCTTGAAACTTGCTGCCTCTTCAGCTAGCCAGATACCTGTTCACTCCAGAGTGTTGAGTACAACGCTAGTTGTTTTCATATTGTATAACTTGGATTTTCTTTTTCCTCCAAAGCTGCCAGATAGAAAGTGCACATGAGATAGATGACTAAAGCATGTGTACTCCCTCAGGTTTGTCAAAATAATATGTGATGCTTTAGCAAACCTCCCAGTATTTGGCTGGGAACAGGTAAAAGCTTACTTGTTTGCCACGGTAAAAACATGAGAACATACAAAATAAACACTTTGCCATTCAATAAAAGCTCCATCACTCTAGGATAAATGATAACCTCTATTGTGTCTTGTTCTGGGGGGGGGCGGGTATGTGCAGGTGAGGAATGCTACCCAGGCCGTAGACCCACACCTGGTGGTGATGGCATGTGGCTCCTACCGTCGGAGAAAGGCCACATGTGGAGATGTTGACGTACTTATATCTCACCCTGATGGCAAGTCCCACAAGGGCATTTTCAGCAAAGTGTTACAGAGCCTCCACGACACTGGTAAGCTCCATCTTTTTAGGTGCTAAGGTTTTTCCTCATGACTTATTCGTAGGTTTGTTTTCCTTCAGAGAAACTTAAAAACCCCCCAACTGTTTATTTCTAAGGGTTTTTGACAGACGACCTGGTGAGCCACGAGGAGAATGGAGAGCAGAAAAAATACATGGGTGTTTGCCGGTTGCCAGGACCTGGCCACCGCCATCGCAGGCTGGACATCATCGTGGTGCCCTACAATGAGTTTGCCTGCGCCCTCATGTATTTCACCGGGTCGGCACACTTCAACCGCTCAATGAGAGCCCTGGCAAAGACAAAAAAGATGAGCTTATCAGAGCATTCGCTGAACAAAGATGTGGTGCGTCAGGGTAACTTGAAGGTGTATGGTGGCACTCCACTCGCTACACCGACAGAGAAGGATGTTTTTAGTCTTTTAGGCATACCCTACAGAGAGGCTCATGAAAGGGACTGGTAATGATTTGTCAGTCATTACCTGTTTTTAATTGAAAACTCATGATGATGATGAGGAATGATGGCAATGGAAACTGCAATTATGCTCAAACAGACAGTTTTAAGGATGTTTTACTGCTCCACAGATCATGTAAAAGCCCTGTTTGACTTGAATGCTTCTTTTATTCTGTAGATTAAAGGGTTGGGTTGGCTGAAATCTCAATAACAACACATTTTCTTGCTTAACCCTAGTTGTATCTGTCCCTCCAGAGGTTTCAAGATGCCTGTATCTGAAACATACGCTATCACCCCAACACAATGCAATGAATGGAATGTAGATGTATATGAAATATGATAATAAAAGATACGTTGTTTACAGATGGACATGTGTAAAACCATTATACAAGGCTGGCAGCAAAGGTCTCAGTGTCAAATATCTCAAAACAGGTCAATCGAAATTGACAGTTTTATGTTTACAAGCTTCAGTCTGAAATGAGAGGAAGCTGGCTCATACACTAGCGACACACTGGGTATGAATTTAAACGGCCTTTGGTACAATGTGGAAATTATCTCCCATCAATATATACTTTGAATACGGTCTAACAAAAGATATCGGTTTTTTAACTTGATCATAGGGGAAAAGAGGATGTCTGTCTTTTGAACACGTGTTCCCATAAACTAGAGAAGAGGAACCCTGGAAGACAACAGAGCCATGCACTGCAGACGCACCGATCTGTGATTGGACAGCTTCTTCCCAACTGGCTGGGCTGTCCAATCGCGGGCCAGTCCGCAAACCCAGTGGCGATCCACTCAATTGAACGCCCATCACGTTGCGCGCACGGATCGGGTCGGGGCGACCACGCCACACCCAGCAGACCGAGGCAGAGTGCTTGCGGTGGAGGAACGGCTTGTGTAACAGCGATATCAGCCAGTTGCACCGACAGCAACCAGTTGCGCCAGCCCCGTGCCTTGTTGAAATGTCCACTACGCAGAGGAGGCGGCGCATGCAGCGGCCTCTCAGTGCGGCAGGGGCTGAGAAATAGTTCAGGATATTCGGACACAGTTTGTGAACAACAGTGTTTGCATGCGTATGTTTTTGCCGTAGCTGTAGACACTTTTTGGAGGAATGACAGGCGTATGTTCGGCTCTTAAAATGGGATTGTTTTTGCACGCTGTTGGCTCTGTCACCCCCACCGAGTCCGCAGCAGACAGGGTAAGGTTGAGCAGTCAAAAACAAGGCTCTCTCTCACGGGGCTGTTAGCCAGCTAGTTACCCAGCTAAGTTAGCAAACTGTCCAACTAGACACATATTGGCTCATTAAACAACAAGCCAGGTCATTATTGCAGCACAGTATATCTGTTGTCGTTAGATATTGGCTTGCTTTAACTTGTACTGTGCTGTCAAGAAAGATGTTGGCGTACCTGCTAAGTTCGGTTGCTAGCTGCGATAGCATTGTTGAAGCAAAGGGACGCTTGACGCGAGCCAGGGCCTTGCTGTGTTGTGTTTATGGCAGAGGGTTGACATTTTAGCCAGTTGCATAAACAACAAAAGCAGTTCTTCAGGTATGAATGCAGGCACACCGGTAGATATAACAATTAAGACTTATTGGCACACGAGGTTTTGTATTCATTTCTGACAGCGAAACAAAAAATGACTCTTAATAATGAACTTAATAGCTATTCTGTGTCAGTGATATCGTTAATAATCTCCCACTCATCGGGTCATCTGGCAGTTGTTACTATCATGTGTTGGGGTACTTTCTTACGTAGTGCACAGTCTATAGGCAGAAATAGCATTCATGATGATCTGTAGTATGTGATACAGTATTTAATAATTCTGAATAGATTGCACCGTAGTTACTATCAAAGAGTCCACAAGTCACGGTTCAATTAATTGTTTCAATTTGAGTGAATTCACGTTGTAACCTCTGAGGAGGGTTAGCGTTATAAAGTCAGCTTTAAATAACCCAATTTCTTTTTTTAATAACTTAATTGCAGTGTTTACCCCTTTTTTCCCCCGAGAATTGTTTAGTTCAAATATCCATTGCATATTTGTTATACTTTTTATACAAATTAGATTAAAATAATAAATAACAGAAAGTAAGAGACATGAATGAACTCAACCAAACCGATAACAAACACACGTAAACACAATAAAAAAAGAGGGGGGGGGGACTGGGATTGGAGTAGTACCTGTTTATTGCAATTGAATTGTTATTTTACTGAGAATGTTTAGGGTAAATCTTATTCCATTTTTTTGTGTGTGAGCACTGATTGTAAAGCTTATTTTGTCCATATTATCCAATGTTTGTTCTATTGTTGATAGCCATGAATTTAGTTTGGGTGGAGTTGGCTGTTTCCATGTCCTTGTCACCTGCTCAATGGCCGTCACACGCAGTATGTTAAACAGATGCTTGTTAGCTGATTATATAATTCCTTGTAAATTAATTACCCAAAATACTTTCTAGTTTCAGAGGTTCTTCTCGAGTTTTCTCAACCTCTTCCCTAAATTGTGTCAATATTGGACACTTAAAGTGTGTGTGTGTGTGTGTGTGTGTGTGTGTGTGTAGTTTGCTACTCGTTCCCTACATCCTCTCCATTAACTAGTCCCTTCTAAGGTGAAGCATTTCCCATGCTTATAAGGCATCATAAAATATCTCATGCTCACTTTCCTTGCTAATTCCCTCCAGTACTTTGATTGTGATGTCTTGAAGTTTCCAGAGAGGGAGTTTTTCCAATCGTCTACTGATATGTTATTTTCTAATTCTTTTATCCATTTCTCGTTTACGTTATTATCAATATTAATGAGCTTTTGCAGTATTTTACAGATATTTGAAAGATTTTTGTTGGCTTTATTTCTATATTGAATCAGGTGCTGTATTCATTTGTTTTCTACTTTGTGGTTAGTGTTTCATGAGATAACTTCACCTGTAAATACTTAAAGAAATGTTTTTGGTCTATACTTATATTTGGAGGCGTTCAGTTTCAGTTTATTGTGTATTTTGTAGTTAATTGAGAATATGTTATTAAACCTTTACTTGCCCAGCAACATAAGACCTTATCAGATTTGTTTGTAAAATAAGGGTCATGTGCCATTTCTCTGAGATATACACATACACATACATACACACGTTTATTTTTTTTAGTTTTGCCTATACGTTTCCAATTTGTTACAGTGTTTAAATACATTGGCTCTGCCCTATATGTTTTTTTCCATGCCCCAACTGATATTGATGTCATCTCTCTTTTCTACATTGATCCATTTTGTTCCCGTTTTCCCTTTCATCAACTTTATTATTGTGACAATTTGTGTTCAGTAAATTTGGAAAACCTACCCTTCCCTTTTCTTCTGTCTTCTGTTATTCCAGATAAAGTTTGAGATCATTTTATTCAATACATGTAAATGTGATCCTGATATCCTGATAATGGTAATGGTAATTGGTAATAAAAATTGTGGGAGGACCATCATCTTTAGAGTTTCTACTCTGCTTAGTATTCCGTCTGGTATCCATCTGTTCTCATCTTGTCTTATTTAACTTTACAAAACACAGTAATTACTCTCGTACAGTTCATCTAAATTCTCACTAATATTGATGCCCACATATTTTCTTCTTTGTATCTATGTATATTTTGCCCTAATTTTCAATTCATTAATTTATGCCTCTGGTTATGTTAAATATACTGTTATATCATAAGTGTAGAGTCTAATTTCTGAGTTTCTCTTCCTAACTGTATTCCTTTTATATCAACGTTTTGTCTAACTGCTACTGCTAGCACCTCAATCTATATAGCAAATAATAGGGGGGAGAGAGGATCTCCCTTTCTGGTTTCTCTTTGTATTGTGAATCTTCTTGACGGTGTACAATTTGATTTTACTCTGGAGATTGGATTAATGTAACCATAAGGCACATTTCTTATCTAGGCCAAAGCTGTTTAAGGTCCTCAACATAAACGGCCAACTCACTAAATCAAATCACCTTCTTTGCATCTAATGTTATTAACATAAGGTCTTAATTTTGCTTTTGTGCATAGTCAATTAAATTTACTGTTCGTCCAATGTTGTCTGCCAGAAGCCTTCCTGGGGTAAAGCCACACTGAGCGGTGTCGATTATATCTCTAATAATGTTTTTTAATCTATTGGCTATTATTGCTGATGTTATTTTATATGTGTTAAGCAGCGATATGGGCCTGTATGAGGAGCACTTCATGACATCCTTCCCTTCTTTATATATGAGTTATTATTGATAATTGCCATGTCTGTGTCCATTTACCTGTGCATAATTGTATGCATTTAATAGTAAAGGTGTTATTTGGCTTTCTAAATGTTGTATAGTATTTGTTTGTGAATCCATCATCAACTGCTTTCAATCCCTGTATTTGTTTAGAGTAATTGGTTAGAATAATTGTTTTACATTAAGTATTTTCTACTGTTATTAGAAGTGAGGCTGCTGCATGATCTGACATATTTATTGAGCCAATAATACAGCTTTTAGCCAATGCTACATCATACATTTTGAACACAAAGAAGTAGTCTGTTATCTACTAAGTGTCTTCCTTCTTTTTGTTGTTGTTGACTCTATCGGCTGTGACATAAGCTCTGGTGGGTAATAAACATTTAGGAAAGAGACATTTGTGCTCTGTATTACCAAAACATATCTACCTTCTGTGTCTACACCCCAATTTTCTTTTTCAAAGCCTATATGGGATTCAATTATTATATTTGTTTACAATTTGTATTGTGTTCTCTCCCTTCTCTTATCAGTTGTAAACAGGTAGATTGTAGGGTATAAGGACAATTTGCCGGCTCCTAAAGTTTGGTTTTCTTCAACCATTTTTACTCAAATGGTTGAATGGTTGTATGGGTGTACAGCTTGTCGCCTCAAATGTAACTGTCAATCTGAGCAATATAACCTTTATGATGCTACATGTTTTGGAGACATGCAGCGGTTGCATGTATAATTTTAGTGGGTGGGTGTATGTAATTAATCAGCATCCGGTACTTTTTTTTGTGTACTGAGAGATATGTATGTATGTGTGTTGTGTATGTATGTATGTGTAGTGTGTGTATATATATACTATTTAGTTGCAAACTACTAAGTAAGACTAATTTATAACTGTATGCACAAACACAGAAGATTTAGTATTCTGTTGTATGGTAGCATGAGTCAAGAGATGCTGTAACACATTCTGGATTTAGAAATACAAAGCAATGCTTAATATGCTATGGCCCTAAAAATGTGCAGTGGTGTGTTGCCATTACTTTAAAAACTCATATCAGGACTTTACCAGTCCTTTCATACACAATATCACCCTGTTTGCTTTAGCAGTAGCTAAAAAAATCTGTAAAGGTTCACATAAGTGTTGACGGTTGAAGTTCAAGAGTCCTGCTAAGACATCAATGCACGAGGTACAAAGTAATGGACTATGTTGGGTTTCTAAATGTTTTTTTCCTGGCCAAAAAAAGTGCAGTTACTATTGTTGCAACATCACGAGTGTTTGTTTTTAGAGTTCACAAACCATGGAGTTATGAAACTACACATATTTGCAGGAAGTTGTTTCAAGAAGAACGCAAGTGGTAAAATTATGGCTAAACCCCCTCCCCCCATCACTTCATACAAGACGGAGTCAGCTATATTTTATCTGTCACTACATTATTGTAACAAGTGATCATTTTACTATCAGACATCATGAATAACATGTTCCATTCGCTCTCTTCTAATCAGCACGTCACAGCATTTATGTTCCACTCCATTATACAGTCCACTATTTGAAAAAGGTTCCATTCACATTCCAGTGAGAGTGAAAGTAAGACTCCATATCAGCGTGGATGATACAGTATATGGCTTTGGGGATGGAAAATCTCATTTACAGCCTGATTATACACACGTCTTCTTGTTTTACGAGCCAGTATATCTACATGTACAGTTCTTGATTTGTCAAAGAAGTGCACTTCCCGCTGATATGAACCCGATGTGATATATTGAGGGGTTGCTGTCTCGAAAACTTTGCAGCTTCTGTGTTTAACATCTATAAGAAACAAAGGACTATTAAGGTACAATCGAGGTCGCTTGTTTGTCTTTTTAACTTATACGTTCCTAATACTACCACAGTTACATGTCATCGTGGGATAAAATAAAGCTAGCCAGGGACACGTGTCACCCTCCACCACACACACACACACACACACACACACACACACACACACACACACACACACAGATACACTCCTTTAAAATCATAAATACTGTGTTTTCTTTTATCTCAGGAAATGTGAGGACCATTGTTTCTTAACAGTGGTGGTTCCCAACCATTTTTAAGCATTTTTGTTTTTATACAATACTCCTTAGTGCAATATCACCAGTCTTAAACAGTTTAAAAAATCTCCCAGGATTAGCATCTTAATGCATCTTAATGCATATTAATGCGTATGGATGGGAGACTGAGGAATAAACTAGCATTTCCCCTTAAAAAGTCACATTTATGGCTTATAGACGTTTTGTGTAGGGGTTTATATGTATAAAAATATGCATTAAAGATGCTAATCCTGGGAGACTTTTTCAACTCTTTAAGACTAGTGATATTGCACTAAGGAGCATTGTGTGTGTGTGTGTGTGTGTGTGTATATATATATATATATATATATATATATATATAATGACAATATTTGTGTTTCACTATATAAAATGTGTAAGCAATGATAATCCTGCGTGTTGTAGCTCAACCGGGGAAGTCCATGACGATGTCCTGCTTGACTCTGCCATAAGTGTCTGTTCAGGGCGCTGGTAACATCAGCTTTAACTTCGCACCAATAGTTCTGTGTCAAAGCTTGATTGTAGTTGAATAGTTAAAGAGTAATCTTGTATCTTGTATCTACACATGCCGGCAAATATACCGTACGTTCCGACTTTTAGATAAAATTAGGCAACTGAGGTTTGCTGAACGGACTTCCCTTAGCCACTGCAATTTGGAAGACGTTCTTTGGGGGGAATGTCTGGTATTAAGGGCGGCTAGAAATGCGTCGGCAGCGTTTTGTTCTGCATAACCTTGATGACTATGAAAGAGCACCTTTCTTTGTTGCAGGACAGAATAATAAATAAGGGGTCAGCAAGGACTTTACGTGCATCAGCTAACTTGCCAAGTCCTACAGGCCTGTGCTAAGTGGATCAGCTCGGACTGTGCGGTCAAGAATTAACTAAGACCTGTAGGCACTTATCTCCAGCAACAGCATTTGATAGTCACCAGGGGATTTTTGAACTGTTCTCAGTGTCTGCTCATTTCAACAGCTTCTCATTATTGAGGTTGATTATTCTCTAACGCAGCAATCATTTCTGGGACGGTAACTAAATCTGCCTTTAATAAGGTAGTAAAGTATGAGAGAGAGTAGATTGTTTCATTGTTGCCTGTTGGATGGGAGACTGAGGAATCTAGTCACACAAGTTAGTTTGATTTTGTGGAGTCACGTGCATGTCAAAGATGAGACAGAGCGCTTTTTCTTTATGAAGGCCTGTTCCCAACCCCCTTCAGTACCCGGCTATCTTTATGCAGCACAGGCTGAAGACCCAAACAAACTAGATGGTTATCGGTATCGAATTGCAGAAAGGGCTCAGCATGCCAAGTGGAGAGCACTCCACATGGTGGAGAACAGTTAGTGAGTCAGTGAAAACAGCTGTTATCAAGTTATCAGAGGGAAGAACAGAACAGCATGTTTTTATTACACACAGAATCAAATCCCTCCATGTTGGGTTTAAAAAAAATGTTGATAAGATTGGAACAGCTGTTGAGATATAATTAATCTCCCAGGTTTGAGGTTGTGGCCACATTTAATGTCAGCAGTTTGGTTTGTGCTGATCCGGTGTGTCGTGTGTGTGTGTGTGTGTGTGTGTGTGATCAATCATTCCTGTGTTACCGCTCTGTGTCTGGCTTTCTCACGGCCTTTCTCGCCGTTCTCTCCCTGCCTCGCACTTTACACACACCTCTCAGCGCTTTGTACTCCTTATTATCATGCAGCGGCCCAGCTAGGAGCTCGCTCTCCGCTGCCGCTTGGAAATTTCCGTAGAGCAATTCTTGCCCACTGTTTGGGCCTGGTTTGGAGTGGGGTGAGGGTGTGTGTGTGTGTGTGTGTGTCTGGGGAGGGGGGGTAAAATAGACAGAGAAAGTGAGGGAGAGTGAGGGAGAGAGAGTGGGAGTATGTTTGAGAGCTGGTTGACTTTCTTCTTCTGTGGCAAATGACCCCTGAGGTGGAGGGACTTGTCTGGGAGTTTTGGACCCGGGATCATCATCATGCCTCTAAATCTGGGACCTACGCTGGTAATCTATGAAGAGAAAAGCTATCCTAATATAGATCTTTGGCTGACTAATAATTAAGCTAATCTAGAAGAAAACATCTGAGAGATCTTCCTGGAAAGAATCCACAGACCTTTCTCATGAGAGGATTTTGATTACAGTGCTCCCTTGTCTTTTGGCACAATGCTGATCTATCTGATCTGATTATCATCTTGCCTGCGTCCTTTCACAACTTAACTTTTCTCGGGTGTGATGGATGTGCTTAGTCAGGTTTGCTTTTGATCAGGCAGAGCTGCTAGTTTGCTGTGGAGACGTATGCCTTATTGATTGTGGATGAAAGTGGACTGTTGTCTCAAACAGATATTTTCAGTGAGCCCTCAGCTAAAACCTTTTAAGTTGAACTTGTATGTTACAATTAGAGTGGTTTTGTGTTGGCTGCGATTCAAACATTTGCACTTGATATGGGCTTCAAACACTGATGAAATTCTAAGTGCTTAGGGCTTGTTTACGCCAGATTCAGTATAGCTAAGTATAAATGTTGGCTTCTAAATATCTGAAGTGTTATTAATATTATTATTATTGTAAATCAAAGATCGGGACAATGTCAAACATTGCTCTGTTCTCATCCTATACTACGTACTAACTGTACAAAGGATGCACTACTCTTTAGAGTTACTGTTTCATTGTAGTTGGTATAAGAAATCAACATACGTTACCATTTTATAGTAATAGGTAATGATACAGTATATACATCAAATGTGACTTAAGATTTAAACCTTACAAAGAGAAGAAGATGTGGTCCTTTTCCACCACCTAAAGCTAGAATGAAACATTTAGATGTAAATCTGAGTGGATTCCAGCAGGAAAAGGACCCAAACCAAACCCAATTGGAACAATTTTGAGATTTCTGAGAGACAAATTACAAATCTCAGAGTGCTCCTTTTAAAGTGAACACACCTCATGAACTAGATTAGCAGCATTCCAAAAACACTACACTATTATGTCTTTCCTTAACTAGTTTATTATTTTATCTTAGTGGCTGAAAGTAGCATCTTTTCTATAATGTGCTGTATTTAACCTAAAATCCCTTTTCCTTACTGTAATAACAATAGTAATTAGTAAATCTACATATTTATTTTCTTTGACAGTAAACAGTGTTTCTGTTGATCAGCGTAAACCTTCGAACAATTGTAATTTAACCCTGTGTGAGTCAAAAAATAAAACAAACATGGTGAGAGAAGGGCTCTGTTATTGATTACCAGATGCCACGCGCTGGTGGTTAATTTTTTTTAAGGTTGAGATGTGTGACGTGACGCTACTTCTCTCCTGCAGAGCCTGCTGCACTGCGAAGGCGTTAACAACCACAGCTACATCTGTGAGTCCGGACACTGCTGCGGGGAGTCTCAGTGCTGCAGCTACTACTATGAGCTCTGGTGTAAGTATCCTGCCTTTCCTTCATTTTTTCTTTACCCCTTCTCACCCTCCCTCTCCGCATCCACAATAGTCCTCCTTAGCAACCACAATTCCTTGGGTGCAACGTCTGGTCCTTCCTTTGCTGCTAAAATTAGCAGTGTGCTAAAGTTTTGTTCCATTAAATAAAAGATCTTGGAACACAAGTTTTCATACCTTCAAACAGGATAATGTTGTCACACCTCTGCCTCCTGCTAATAAGGATAGGCGGATATATTTAGCTATTTCATTCATTCTGTTGCTACTGACGGCAAAGCGATGAACAATCTGAAAAGCTTGTCAGCACGTACAAAGTTATGAAGTCGGGTACCTTTTTATTGAAGGAGGTTTCAAAAAGCAGACAAGGAGCCGAGTCAGAGCCCCCTCATCACCGGGCAGGGGTTTTAGTTTCAACGTATGTTAAGAATGCAGGGAAGGACAGAGGGAGTGAAATGCAGGCACAAGGAAGAATGTAGTGCGGAAAAAGGTGCAGCACATACATTTCAAACATCATATACCATATAACATTTACTCAGGCTTGTCAACGTCAACACCAGAGTCCTCTCAGAGCCAGTGTCATCTGTAGGTTCCCAATACAGAACACGGTACAACGCGAACCTTACTTACTCTTAATTAGACCTATGTTAAACTAAGGCCTGTCCAGGTGGAGAAGTTGACTCAGGCCAGGAGACAAAGTGCATCACAACTGCATGACGCGCGGAAGCAGCGACACAGCAAAGAGTGTCGGAGCCACGCTAACCCACAAAAAACCTTCTGAATGTCGAACACTTGCACCCCCGCCTTCACTCGCTGCACTGCAGCTAAATATGGAAAAGAAAAAGAGGGCAAAGCCATACAACTCATGGAGGTTCACACTGTGAAGAGCCCAGATGGAATCTTGGACCTAACGCAGCTCCGTGAGATTAAGTGTCCCCTCAAGAGTGCCATGCCACTTGAAGAGTTTCTTGGGGCGGCCAAATGGTGCTATCAGACGCTCGAGTGACGGGAGTTATGTCAAATGTTCCAGCACGCAGAGTGGACTACCTCCAGGTGGGTGAAAAATATGTCTGTATATTTATATCTATGACCCATACGTTAGCAGTGTTTGAACTAATGTGACAAATTGTAAAGCATGTCATTTTATATCTCGTTTTCTTTCAGGTCCAGCTGGCTGGAGAGCTGCAAGCTGGTCACCTGGAACTGGACGTTTTATTTCACAAACACTACACAGATGCACACATGAGGACAAAGTGTTGATTTTTCACACATGCTCCCTAGATGCATGGATGGTGGATGGTTTTGTTGCAATGCGTGGATGCAGTACACACAATAGAAACTCAAAGAACACTGTATAAAATTGGTAAAAATATTGTTTTTAACAATGGTTTAAATTCTACTTCAGAAGCCTTTTCACCTTGAAAAAACAGATTTCTATGGTAAAACAATATACAGCTCTTTACTCGTTGAATGCTGTTTATTAGCTGTACCTCATTCCACTTACCAATGATACCAATGATTACCAAGATCGCTTCCAGACATGTTAGCACAGAGAAACTTTCCCCGCTTCAGCAGATATATGTGAAAACAGCCTTTTACTGTTAAACTCTGCACATACATCACTCTGTACAGTGAAGTAGCAATCCGGCAAAACACATTCTTGGCCAGAGGGGGACTTTAAACATGTGAAATGAACTGTAAGTACAGGTTATGTGTGAGCTGTACCTGCATTCTAGTGTCTGAATATTTGAGCGTGTTGTTACCGTGTTTGTTTGCACCAAGTGCAATATTAAATGTCTTACTTTTCACTTGACTCATGTTCTACTCTTAAAATCACTAAAGACAACTGAAGCCTGAATTATTTTATTTTGACCAAGGTACTTACAAAGGAGGTATATGAAAATAAAAACTGTGGTGACCTAACCAAACCTAGTTTGATATTTCTGTACTGCATTTTTTTGTTGCTAATAGGCCAACATATGCACAGATACGGACATAAGTGAATATCTGTAATTTTTTCCTCTACATTCCGTTTTGTTTATGTTTGTCTGTTAGTATATTGTTGGGTAAAAACAAAGGTTGTAAACAATAAAATGTAAAATGTGTGTAAATTTGGGTCGGTAAGAGATTCAGAATGTCTATTCAGACCTTGTCCTGTCCTAGGTAGTGGAAAGGTGGGTTCAAGGACGGAGCCGGGTATGGCACTTGGTGTGGGTTCTCAGAAATGAGCAACGTTCAAACTGACTTAAGATAGATTCATATTAAAACATTAACTATTTATTGATGACCTGATGAAGAACACTGCCCTGCCGCCTTTACTTCTGGTTTAGATATAACCCAGCTTTTTCAGATTACAGTAAAGAAAGGGCAGCCATGTGGCCACAAACTGTTGCAATAATTAACTAAAATTATTAAGTGGCTAGAATAGAAGAGGGCATATTTCATATTAGAATACATGTGAAAATGTGTAGGCATCTTGATGTGAATAAGTTGCAAGGCATTTTTGACTTCTGCTGAACATGCTGAACCGGTGTGTCATGATGACTGCACAGCACCAGCAGAGATGCACTCTGGGCCATATTGTATAATCTACATTCTTATTTTCCAGAGACACAGGCTGCCTTGCTCTGTTGTCCTTGAAGTGAAGTTCCCACATTTTCTTTGTGTCAACACGGTGGAGATCACTTATTTCAAACACACAGTAAAAACAAATCAGGGCGGGTTTTTTATTTTGAAGGCCCCCTCAGTTTTTGTTCCCTGCTGCTGTTTAGACTGGATTGTAGATAACACCGATCCACAAATAACTCCTTTTTTAGAATATCAGGACTTCACGCCATATGGAAAAAGCACAGGTTGTTCTTAAACAAACGCAGGGTTTTGGGATGTTTGGGATGTCACAGTGTTCATGCCAAAGGAGAACAGCATCTACAAACGACGTTTTTGTAATTGTGTTTTATTACAATTATATAATTCAGCATGTGATGCAGCTGCGGTGTCAAGTATGGGATTGATCCATAGAGAAAGAACTGGCAGCGACTGTACATCTGTCTAGGCTTTGTCCTAGAGATAAGAACGGACTTGGACCTGTCGATGATTTGAACTGATTCTATGCCATAAAATATTAATAATAATCTTAATACAATATAAAGGCACGTGAATGTTTGACTATGTTAGAAGCAGACGTTGGCAGTTTTCTGAGTTTTTTACAGTCCTGTGTTGGTGCTAGCAGCAGGCGCTTTATGTTACATCCCCCACAAGCTAGTACAGTTCAACATTACAAATGTTGTCGAGCACAGTTTTCCCCCATTTAACATATTCATCAACATCTGAGTTCATTTTAGAATGAGCATAGGAAACGATCACATTTCCATTTGATCCACTGTGAACATGACCTGACCGTGTTGACCTTCCTCTCACTTCAGGGTTCTGGTTGGTTTGGGCGATCATCTTCATTTTGAGCTGCTGCTGTGTGTGTCACCATCGCCGCACCAAACACCGGCTGCAGCAGCAACAACGGCAGCACGAGATCAACCTCATCGCTTACCGCGAAGCACACAACTACCCCTCTGTGCCCTTCTACTTCAGTAAGAGCTACCACTTGAACATACGCATGTCAATGAAGCTTGACGTCTAACTGTTTTGGGTTGTATGCATGTCATACATCTATATGCATTCTGTTGAGGACAGTTAGAAGGGATGTAAGTACTTAAAGCTGCACTAATCAATATTTTCATATTAATGGACCCAATGACTATAAATGGTGTGAAAGGGGTTTCTTCTTGTGACACACTCACAGAGAATAATCCCCCAACTCTGCAGTTTTTCCTCACCTGTAGGGAGTTTCTTAACGTCTTTCAGCTCATTGTTTTGTTTTCTACGGCCCACAACTTTACTGTTTGGTTCTGTCTCGCCGCTCTCATGCCCTTTGTTTCCAGCTGCAACAAGCAAAACGTTGTGATAAACCCACAGTACGCTGCCTGCCCAGCACCAAAAACCACAAAGACACAGTGAATGAATGTGCTGGTGAACAGAGCAGCGAGCAGCTAAAGAGCCAGGTATTTCCCTCAGGAGTTGGTGAGGAGCAAAACGGGGTAGAGTGAAATAGAGCTGATAGATGAGCCTGTACCAATCCCAGAACTACTCCGTGTTCATCCATTCACGCCAACTAGTGTTTGCTTTGTAACTGCAGAAACAAGATCACTTATACACTGAAAATAAATGCCAAATAACAAAAAAATCATAATAATGTTAGTGATAATAAACTAGAAAGTGTAATTATTCATGTTGGTTAACTTATCACTGTCATGAGTAAATGTAAATGTCCCGGTCAGAATATCAGGTCTGTACCCATATGGATGAATCCAAAGTTGTTATCAATGTAGCATATAAATACTCTATACTGAGAATACTGAGTGAAACAATAAAGCAGACAGTATAGTGTATTGTAGGTGTATTGCATGCATACTTGTTGACCCACCAGCTGCAGTGTACGACTTGTGTCAGGTCTGTTGTAGAGGTGACCATGTCATGTAGTTCAGTAGCTTCCTTCGTTGTCTTTTGTAAAGAAAATCTTTTTCAGGAATCATTTCTAATGAGTAGTTTTTGAATTACATCAAACTGAGGAATTTAAAACTAGTGACAAGCAGAGCAGGTGGTGCCTGGCTCAAATGTAATGTTTGCACTGAGATGTATCCCTGGTTTCACACAGCGCCAGAACCTTCCCTGTTTGCATGCCCCAGTTTTCAGGAAACGGCCAGCATTGCTCTCTTGGTGCCTCGCCAGTGTTGCAACACCATCTCGCACAGTGCTGCAACAGCCCTCAGCACAGAATTGACCCAGAAATTCGCTTGTTTTGTCACATTTTTCACCCCTGTTGCTTTGGGAATGCTTGAATAGTGGTCTGGGAAGTTCAGTGAGGTCACGCTGAAATGTTTAAGGTTCAGACTGTGGTGTTTCTTTAAAGGAAAAACTATCCCACTTAAGTGTTTGCACCTTTGTTAGTGCATATGCAAATTTGTACTACTTTTACTCAAAGCAGTTTTTCCCCCCAACTTTCTCTCTTCAGGGTTTCTGCCAAACTACCTCCTGCCTGACTATGAAGAGGTGGTCAACCGGCCACCGACTCCTCCCCCTCCCTACAGTGCCTTACACACAGGCCCATCCTCAGTGGCTTCTAGTCCACTGGCTCCTGAGCAGCAGGAGGGACATTGTTCAACCATCCAGCCCACTCCGGTGCCCCCGGTCTCTGACGGTGTGTGTTGCAGACCCAGCACAGAGGAACCACAAACCCCCACGTTAGACTTGAGGCCGAAGCCTGACAACAAGCCCACGCAGACATCACAGGATTCAGGCAGGATACTGCTGTCAGATGGGCTCAATGGGGAGGGACTTACTAGCCAAGAGAAAAGAAGTGGGGACGACTCCTGCAAGGACCCCCTGCTGAAGGACCTGTCAGAGGGTTGCGCTGAGGACAAAGATCGACTCCCCTATGGAAGGAGGAGGCGATTCACAGGGGACTCTGGGATTGAGGTGTGTGTATGCGGCACACGTGGAAGCAGCGGTTTAAGTGGAGCTGGGGGTGCAGGCGAGGAAGGCAAGGAATTGAGGGAGCTAGAGAGCCTGCTGGGCCGCGAAGGACATGACGAGGAGGAGGAGGCGGGTGACTTCTGCGACAGCTGCGGCAATCGAGCCTCCTTCGGCATGGAGGAGGAGCAGGCGCCGGGTGGGCCGGAGAGGCGGAATGCACGTGGGCCGCTGGGACCGCCTCAGCCGGCTAACCAGATAGGCAGCGCTACGCTCCACCCTCCAGTGTGCCTCCTCCTCCACACCATCAACGAGCAGGAGGGGCCGCACCACAGCAGCAGCACTGAACCACAGGGCTGAAGCACAGTTAACACACCTTTGTGTCACAGAGGAAAGGAGAGAGCACTCAAGACCGAGCGTAGAGGCATAAGATGTTGTATCAGAGCAAGTGGTTTATGTCTAAATGCTTGCTAAGTGAGTATTTTTATGAATGTGTGTATCTTAGATAAAACAGGTGTGGAGCAGGATGTGGAATCTCAACTAAAAGATTGTATCCAGAGGTTGACAGAACCTGCTCCTCCCCACACTGGAATAGTGGCCTTAACCTGTGTATTTGGGGTTATATTTGGGCAGTACAAGCCCTTTAACAGCCTGTGGCATTGAGACTTCTCTCACTACACACCCCCCTCCTCCTCCTTTCAGTTGTCCTTCTCATGTAAAGGAAGCCACTGATACACGGTCAAAAGACTCGATAGCTGAAGCTGTGACGTCAGGACGAGACAATCACTGCCCAGCTGAATGTAGCTCTCCTCACCAGGTGCTTCTGCAAAACCGCTTTCTGCAGGCGGGAAACTACATAGAAAAAAAAAAAAGACACCCAGCAGGAACATTTTGGATGAGTGCAATGTGCAATTACCACAGTGTGTGCTTATGCAAACTGATACAGTACAGGGACACTAGAACAAGGCCGTGTGGGACGTCCCTTTAGGCTTGTGGTTTTTCAGCGATTTAAAAACCGCTCTGCCTTGTGATGCTGTCTGTAGTTGCTCTCTATCTGCCCCGCTAGTGATAGAGAAGTATAAGTGCATTAACAACTTTTCATGTGAGCAGTTCCTATTTTGCACAAAATATAAAGGAAGCTTTTAGCTGAAAAATCTGAATAGAAAATGCTTACTTTCATTGATTCAGTCTTAAATTGCCGTACATGATTAGTCTCTTAGGGTTTTGTAGCAACATCTGTAAGAAATTGACCTCTTTGAATTGTGAGTAGGGAGTGCAACAGATTCACTTTGTACACAATCATTAAAAAATAATAATTTAATGACTGTTTGTAGTATGTGCCTACCCCCCAAAAAACAATGCAGAATTTTGATGAACAATGGTAAGCTTTAGTGCAACTGAGACCACGAGAAAGTTGGTACCAAAACCAAGACAGGACTTTTAAGCTTCTTAGAGATTACGACTGAGATGGGCAACGGCAGACCTCAAACTTTTATGCCAGTCACTTCAATACCACCTTCACCAGCTATACAGCATAGAAACATGAACATTTACACTCTTTGTATTGGATTTTCATATTAGCACAATTTTACCACACTTTTGCTGTGGTATTCGTTAATTAAACATTTATAACAGTTTCCTAAAGGGTCCTTTGAGGCTGATTTCAACCAAAATATGGCTTGGTAAATGTTTTCTTTTTTTCTTTTTACCAGTGCCAATCTTCTTTGTTTGTGCTATTCAATCAGAGAGAGAAAATAACGTTACACAAACAACATTCTTTATGTGTATTGGGTTTTCATTATTTAAGGGATATTTATCCATTACTTTACTTTATATGAAGGTGATTAAGCCCATAAAGGGCATGGCTGAGGAGCATATTATTTGTAATAGAAAGAGTTTCATCCAACAGGGTGATTTTAGAACAAAATGTCATGAACAGTTGCGCCCTGTTGAGTGGAAAACTCCCTCTTTGGGGACTGAGGTATGACAGAAGATAAAAATGTATTTAGTTTAGATTAAATAAAAAACAAGCAAAGAGAAGGAACCAGATATGGTAATAAAATAACAGTTTGACTCCTTTCCTTGGTTATTCTTAATATCTGAATATCTATTATAAACAAGAGTTTGCACAACATGATATTTCTGAGAGGCCGTGTCGTTTTACTTTTTTTCTTTTTACCATGGACAAGCAGTACAAGTTAACAAGCAATATGTGCAATGCTGCAGTGCAGATAGAAAACAAAGACCACATAGAAACAGACAGACAGAGCATCAAAATAATTATATTTATCTGTTCCTTTAATGTATCTCCTCTGGAAGACTCAGTTTGAAATGTCCTTTAAGAGCCATGAGAAATGCCTCTCATTAATGAATGTGCTGTGTGAAACTTTTACAAACTGAGTTAAGTCATTTGCCCCCTCTGCACACACTGCAATACCGCAAAGCACAAATGTATGTTTCAGGCATATATATATATATGTGTGTGTCTAGCACAAGTTATATTGTAACTTGACGCTTCTGTATCAACAGTATGATGACTCAGTTTTACCTATCAATGCCTGAACACACTGTAAAGTGCTTTATATGTGTCTGCTTTTTGTGACCTAGAACGTAATATTGTGGTATGTAGTACCAAGGTGAGCTATTTTTCATATCGGTTGACTCCTTAAAACTATTATTGGAACTGTATAAAATTTTAGAACCACTTTATATTTACAAATTGTGTATACTATTATGTAACATGTTTGTGAACCAAATAGTTGCTTTCATAATTTTTATGAAATCATTAGCTTTATTGTTACGGACAGATTTATGGGTATTATTTTTTCAGTTAAGGAGAGATTTAACTTCTTTTGAGACTAATTCTGAAGTTGTGCGAAGGGTACGTTTGACTAACAAAACAGTAGATAACATGTTAACAAGTGCAGGGGCATCTTGCCAAAGATTTCTTTCTTCACCAGTGTGCGTATGGTGGTGTTGCACATATTCTTTGAATGTTCTGATCATAAGCCATTTATGACAACAACCAAGATGGATGGATGTTCAATAAACATGTCCTCTTAAATTCAAGCTGACTCTTTTGTTGTCGAGACTGTGCTGTCAAGTTACATTTAGGCATTTAGTTGCGTTGAACAAAAACTACACTTCTCAACACTTAAATAAAAAGCTAACGTACAATATATCCTTTAGGCTTCACTGACTGCCCCGGGGTTCGGCTGTGGTTTCAGGCAGTGAGGGACAGGGTGTGCTGTTGAGCAGGAAGTCGACTGGATGGCGTAATGTTGATTTTGTCCAGATAGCAAACCACTGCTTAAAGCTGTCCTCTCCAAATTGTGGACTTTGTTAGCACTCGAGACAATGACCGACGACAAGAGGTAAGAAAAAAACACGCCTCGTGTCGTGTCTTACTTTCATGAAACATTATAGCATTAGCATTATACAATATATACATATTGTTTTACAACGTTTAAATGAGACGGCAACAGTTCTAGCAGCACTGCAGCTCTACAATAAGTTAGTTACATGATATTGCGTACTAATTACTAACATTTAACTTGTGGAATATAACTTTTCATTTGCTGCAGCTATCCAACAGTCTGCGTTAGCAGTTAGCTGATAGCTAGGTTACCTATAACAGTAACTGTAATGTCATTTGAAGTTAACGTATCACATTTATTTTTTAGTGCGGGTGCAAAAGGCTTCCTTGATAGCACCATTCACGTGGACGTCAAGGTAATACATCACTTATGATGCTGCACGTGTTCGAGTGGTCGCTAGCTTAAGTGCTGTATTTTGCTAAAACACTGACTGTTTGCGGCTCAGTACTGTTCTGTACAGTCTTGGGGTGAAGTCACTGGCCGCATACGGATTTGAAGTGGCCTACTATTATTAATCAGCACTCAATTTTGCACTACTCGAGTTACCTCCCTGCCATGTACTAGCTGCTGCCAACCTGCTGTATGGTGAGAAACAACTACAGACAGCTTTTTCTGCGCTCAAACAGGATTATTATGGCAAGGTGCTGAAGAACTCATCAGACCTGAAGAGCAATGCCTGTGTGGCTCCAACCCAGCCAATCCCTGCCTTCATCCGCCAGGCTCTAAAGACAGTGCACCCTGAAATCACTGCCAGGTCTCTGTGCTGTTGTTACACTCTCTGTTGTTGCTTCAGATGTATTTATTCTGCCACAATCCCTGATCCACAAGCAGTTACAATGGGCGTTCTTCTCCCTCAGGTACTATGGCTGTGGTCTGGTGGTGCCAGAGTGCTTGGAGGGCTGCAGGATACTGGACCTGGGCAGTGGAAGTGGGAGGGACTGCTACATGCTGAGTCAGCTGGTGGGCGAGAAGGGCCATGTCACGGGCATTGACATGACTGAGGACCAGGTATTGTATATCAGAATCACGGCACGGCTGCAGTGCACTGTAAACTGTCAGTGATGTATATGGAAAAGTCAAAATGACTTTCAGTGACTATCAGTGAAGGCTGTCGCTGTCATGTAAACAACAGCTTTCCCATTCTGGATTAAGAAAGATTCAGAACTGCTTCCCAGCATGTATGTACTCAACCAGAAATGATAGACTCCAGACGGGACAAATAGCACCACATGACTGTTCAAAATGAAATGTGTGTCCAATGGAGAGGCTTCAAACAAGTCTGTGTTCTTTCCTAGCTTGAAGTGGCCAGGACATATATGGACTATCACATGAAAGAGTTTGGCTACAAGACGCCCAATGTCCATTTTGTCCAGGGCTACATTGAGGCCCTAACAGAAGCTGGTCTGCAAAAGAGCTCATTTGATATCATTATGTAAGAAGTCTTTCTTGTCTCTCTTTGTTTTGTATGCAAATGTGGTGGTGTTGTGGAGAAATTGGGTTTGAAACGTTGATTTGCTGCTGTAGTTCCAACTGTGTGGTGAATCTCTCTCCAGACAAGAAGCGAGTGCTGGTTGAAGCCTACAGTGTGCTCAAGGTACGCTGTTTTCACTTGAGCTTTGGCCTCACTTTCCAATAAAACGTAACAAGAATGCTCTGACAAAAGGCATAAACGTTTTGAATCATGAATCATTAAACCTATTACCCTTCACTACATACACTGTTTGACTGTTTATCTGTAGGATGGTGGCGAGCTGTACTTCAGTGATGTCTACAGCAGTGGAAGACTAACAGAGGAAATTAAAAATCACAAAGTCCTTTGGGGTACATCAAATGAATGTCCTACTACCATAAAAGCTCACAGACGTGCCAGAATATTACAATGTAGATTATCTTGGCAGGTGAGTGTCTTGGAGGGGCGCTCTGGTGGAAGGATCTGCTGCTGTTGGCTGAAGAAGTGGGTTTCAGCCCACCACGGCTGGTTACAGCCAGTGCCATCACTGTCGACAACAAAGAACTGCAGGACATTCTAGGTTTGATATTATTCTTTTCTTTATTTGTTACATATTTATTTATTTTTGCGCATTGCCTTGGTTGCTTGTTTCTAAACCATAACTCAGCCTGGATGGCAGTAGCAAGCTTTCATTTTAAAACTGGGTGAAATCCTGTTGCACCAACATTGCAATGTATTTTAGGATGAAACTTACATTTAAAATCCAATTTTAAATATGCATTTTAGTTATTTGAGTAGATTGTTACAAAAACAAAATACATTTGCCATATGTTTGTGTTTTGCACATCCATGCAGGTGTTTACAACAGGGCGGAGAGTAGTGCGAGATCACCAAACAGATAGTTGTTTATCTGGACAGTTGTCCCACCCTGTATGGATGGAACATGAACGTGTAGGGCCTTTTTTAAAGGTTTTACAGGTGTTAACTGACAGTTCATTTGGTTGAACTTTGACTTACTACACTATCCATTGACATTCTTGCCAGAAAGGTTTTCTGGTAACCAAATATCTACTGGCCCTCGAGTTTTCTCAGAAGAGTTCCATGCTTATGGTATAAAATATACACTATGTAGTAATGTTGACAGTGGACTACTCTGGCAGATAGTATCCAAGAAAGTGTTGTACAGAACTGTTTTGTATTAAACAGGACATTATATGAACAGTCAAAAAGAGTTTGAAACTCTACTGGCAAACTCTTTTTTTTTTTTATCACATTATCAACATTTCCATTGTTTGTTGCATGGTGGGAAAAGTGTCAACACCAGTGTTCAAATTATGAGATTTCAATATCCATTCTATTATTTTTAAATAGACTTTGTATTGTGAATTACTCAATGTGAGTTATGTTAATACAAAAACCGTGTTAGTCTTGCAAGTATCTGTATTTATTTTTCAATTAGTAACTGTGATCTTCATTTAGATACTTAGATTTAAGCCTCGGTTGGATTTAATTTATGCTGCACCGCTCTGGTTAATATTTAACACATGTTAACACAGAACACAGGTATCGCTAACCGCTAATTGTGTCAGTGCAACTTAAGGGTCAGTTGTTAATTGTTCAATTATTATATCACACAAGACATTATAGATTGTTGTATTTCAGGTTGACTCTGATGCATTTATTGATTCTCTCCTTAACGGTTCTGGCAATGCAGGTGATTTCAAGTTTGTCTCTGCCACATACCGCCTGTTCAAGGTCCCTCCAGGCAACACCAATCCCAGTCAGGTCATATATAACGAGAACATTGATGGAGTAGAGGACAGTTTCAAGTTTGACTGTCGGTACACATTCACGGTCTGTAGATTCCGCAGTACAAGAAGTCTTCGATGTCTTCTGCTCGTGCACTGCATGCAAAATGATGTCAAATGTGGGTGTATGTCACAGGCGGGTGAAGTGGTGGAGGTTGACGGAGAGGTGGCCACCATCCTGAAGCATTCCAGATTTGCAGAGGAGTTCACTTTCAAGGCACCGGGAGGCCCCTGCGAGCCCCGTGGAGACAAACCTAAGGTCAGTGTCTTAACAAAGTGGAAATGTCTTGGTCTGATTTTTCCTTGAGCACTAGAGGTCAGTGTGTTTGTGGTATCCGATTCAAGTGTGTGACACACCCAGAGAGCCCCACTGTCTCAACTGTGCACATAGTCTCACACACATGTGTGCACCAGGATGCATGCTGCAAGTTCTTACACACATACCCACTCAAACATACATACGCACACATCCACACGCACAAGGTCAAGCAGCTGTCTTGGAGTCATAACCAGACTGTGGAGTCATGCTGGGGAACCTTGAACAGGAAGGAATGTTCTCTTCTCAGCTAATGGAATACCATCTTATCAGCTCTCATGGTCATTCTGAGCACACGCACACACATTTAAAAACACCACTATATATTTTGCACTACCAAAATCACCTTTTTATTCTGCTATTGAGGGATTCCCATTTTGTTTTTGTGGAGCAAAGGAGTAAATTGAAAATCTCAGTGGTTTATCAAAATCTGTGCCTTGGTTTAACCTTTGGTCTGCCTCTCTGAAGTGAAATCAGGTCAGAGATACTTTTCTCTAATCAACACAGTTAGCCGAGGATAATGGTCATAAAAAGCCTTTGCTCTTGTTCTTGAACGCACGGCTACTGTGAAATGCTGATTTAATGAACAACCAGTGTCTGATAACAGAGACACTGAGCCACTCACCGGTACAGAGCAAACATGCATTTTAAAGCTCAGTGTGCAACGACTTTTTATTCGGCTATCATGTTCAGCATAATAAGTGGTGTTTAATGCTAGACAATAAGAAAACCTTAGAATTCACTTATCAAACGTTTCTACATTAGTTACAATTGACTTGGATGAAACACAGTTATTATGTAATACTTAAGTGGAACTGGATGACGGTTGTAAACTCCTAATGATTTCTAACTTGTTGAACTATTGATACAGGCAGGCATTGTGGATCCTTTCGAGCTGCTCCTTCAGCTGGAGAAACAAGGTCCAGGTTCAGCCACAGGGGGATGCTGCAGCACTCGCTCTGCTGCCTGCTGCAAATGATGGGAAGAGAGAGAGAGAGAGAAATACAGACCCAGCATCATACTGTGTATGCACAATAACAGTATTTCAAATGTACGCACTTCATTTTGCAATATCATTATGTTGTTGTGTCTTTGTAACATTTCGAATTAGCTTTCAGCAACTTAAATGAATCCATACTTACACGTAAACATGTGTCTTATTGGTGTTCAGTGCCCACTTCTCAGTTATTCTCCTCCTCTGGGAAAACAAAACACTCAATGAAATTAATTTATTCAAATAATAATATTGCATAAATAAAATTACTTTATATGGTTTTGTATCTCTGCAAGTTTCAATACCCCAAAATTCAAAACTTACACTTAAATTATCTTATCTTCTTAACAGTATTGGACACTTTAATATACTAATACTATTTCTTTTTTCCATTTGTCTACAATTTTAAGACATCTGAGTTTCTCATCTATACTATCCGCACCTTCATCAGGACTTTTCCACCTTTGCTGTAACAAATTACACTACTTCTGTTGCAATACTTTTAATTCTAATTGATTTGTTTAGGCAGAATATTGACCGGTTTTGCATGACTGAAATGACAATATCAGCATTATTATAATGATGTGCTATTCGACAATACATATTAAATCAATTGAATGTTCTATTTAAAACTTTGCACATATCATAATGTGGGTTCTTTACACCAGTATTGCCCATGGTGCTTTTAAGCCAAGAACAAGTCTGCTAAAGAATGGAAGGTACATAGTGGGTTTGAAAGAGGCCTTTAGAATTGGTCACTGATGAATAAACACCCACTCTGAAATGATGCACTGTTGGCAATGGCTCCCAACCTGGGAGTTCTGACACCCAATGGGGTACTAAGATAAATCTGAAGGATCAAAAGAAGGGAAAAAATGTGTTAATATTTCTATTAAACAAAATCATTGTTTCTCTGGTTCTCTTTGGGCCTCTTTAAATCCTTCAAATTAAACAATCTGAGAAAGAAAAAGTATTTGGTTGAACAGCCCACATCTCAAATCTACAGTATGGCCCCATAAGCTATGGCTGAAGGTCACAAGTACATAGCTCTTCATTTTAAGGGCTCACTTGTCAAAAGGTTTGGTAGCCACTTCTGTAGGAGACGGTTTTGCATCACTGTGGGGCGACTCAGTCTAAACAGTGCAATGCTATGCAGTACAAATAAATAAAAATCATTACGGCTAGTATTTATTTCCGTTAGTATTGCATTACTGTCCGTCATTATTGATATGTCAATTTTATTTAAATACATGTTAATCATGTACATCGGTTATCTCCTGTAGTAGCATATATGTTAAAAGAAAGTCACGAGGAGAGTCCCGTCTGTCTCTTAACATGAGGCGCACTTGTTTTGGAATTTGATTCGCCAAGGAGCCTGTGAACGCCCCGCCCCCCGGTCAGCGGCCCCTCCTGATTGGTCGCCACCGTCGCCTATCTCGGGGACATCAGGGGAGGCACGAGTTGGCCCAGAAGCCTGCGCTCGCGAGTCATCAGTGTCGGACACGTAGTGGGAACGAGCAGGTCCCGATGCACAAGTCACGGCAACCCTCGGCGGAGATGAAGGCGGACTCCGACTGGCTCTGATTTTTAAAAGCCTTTTTCATTCAGGAGGTCGGTTGCCAATGGTTATCAATATGGCAGAGCCGTTATCCCAAGCACCCACCACTGCAAAAATGGCGTCACTTAACCGGGTCCGAGCTCTGGCGATGATTTTCTTAACTGTCACTGGCTGTTGTGTCACCCCGACAAGTGGCAAGGAAGGGTCCGAGGAGACCGTCATCATAGGGCTCCGACTGGAGGACACGGACGACATTTCCTTCATGGATAGGGGCTACCTGCGGGTGAGTGAGCGGTCTCGGGTGAAATTAAGGGTGTACGGGCAGAATATCAACAACGAGACCTGGTCCAAAATCGCTTTCACGGAACACGAGCGGAGCCGGACGGTAGGGAGCCTTGACAGCTCCTCGGGGGATAACCAGAGCCAAGAGGACTCGTCCAGCTTGCACCCCTGCGGTATCAGGACCTCGGATATAATAATATTGCCCAACATCATCCTGAATCGAAAGACGTCCGGAATAGTTGAAATCGAGGTCAAACCCCTGCGAAAGACGGAGAGGAGTAAATCGTATTACCTTTGCATCGCCACCGCGACGCCGGCCGTGGCCGGGATGCACGACCCGTGGACGGAGAACACCTGGATCTACCACGACGGGGATGACACCAAAGTGATAGTGGTGGAGGAGAAAAAGTTTCTGTTGCCTTTCTGGCTCCAGGTCATCTTCATCTCCATGCTGCTCTGCCTGTCGGGCATGTTCAGCGGGTTGAACCTGGGACTCATGGCTCTGGACCCCATGGAGCTCCAGATAGTCCAGAACTGCGGCACTGAGAAGGAAAAGAATTACGCAAAAAAAATCGAGCCGGTCAGGAGCCAAGGGAATTACTTGCTTTGCTCGCTTCTGCTCGGGAACGTGTTGGTGAACACAACGCTGACCATCCTGCTGGATGATATCGCCGGCTCGGGGTTGATCGCGGTGGTCATGTCCACCATTGGAATAGTGATTTTTGGAGAAATCGTGCCCCAGGCCATCTGCTCCAGACACGGCCTCGCCGTCGGTGCCAACACCATATTTCTCACCAAGTTCTTCATGCTGCTCACCTTCCCCGCCTCCTACCCGGTGAGCAAGCTGCTAGACTACCTTCTGGGACAGGAGATCGGGACGGTGTACAACCGGGAGAAGCTCCTGGAGATGCTGCGCGTCACGGACCCCTACAACGACCTGGTGAAGGAGGAGCTGAACATCATCCAGGGCGCGCTGGAGCTCAGGACTAAGACCGTGGAAGACGTGATGACGCCGCTGAGAGATTGCTTCATGATCCCCGGGGACGCCACCCTCGACTTTAACACCATGTCCGAGATCATGAAGAGCGGCTACACGCGCATCCCGGTCTGCGAGGGCGACAGGTCCAACATAGTGGACCTGCTCTTTGTCAAGGACCTGGCGTTTGTGGACCCGGACGATTGCACCCCGCTCAAAACCATCACAAAGTTTTACAGCCACCCGTTACATTTTGTGTTCAATGACACCAAGCTGGACGCGATGCTGGAGGAGTTTAAAAAAGGTGAGACCAGCCACATAAGAGCGCCCACGCGTGCTCGTATACCAACATTATTGTTCACGTTATTGCCCCGGTGTCTCATTTCAAAAAAAGCAGCCAGAAAGAAGGTGTCAGAGAGCTTCTTCATCTTCAGTTTAATCTCTCTTGACCCTCAAGTGACAAAGGTCATTGCACAAGTAGGCTGGCCTTTCACCTGTGCACCCCCCCCCCCCCCCCACACACACACACACCCATTTGGACGAGGGAGGGTAGAAAGGTGAGTTATGGAGTAGTTTAATACAAGAAGCACCGAATGCCCGCGCTGCTCTGTCCATCGTGAGGTCAAGGTGTGTGAGAGAATCCCAAATGTTTCAAACCTGATATTCAGGAATAAAAAAGGTTCCTTAAAAGATTTCACAAGATCTCCCAGCCAGTGAAGAAAACATAGAAAGGGGAGGATGAGGATGGGGTTGCTTTGGCATTTCTTATCAGGACCAGCCTCACAAGGCAGCGAAGCAGCCGCATCAGTAGTGAGGTGCACTTGCCACAGCCTCATTCACCGGTCACTTCCTGTAAAGGGGAGGAGGTTATCGCTCTCCATCGCTTCCACTCACTGTTAATGTTCACACAGTTTCTCTCTCTCTCTCTCTCTCTCTCTCTCCCTCTCCTCCAGCTCTTCATGTTGCTCTCCTCCTCTTACTTTGCCCTCTCATTCAATCTGACAGAGCAAAGCAATGTGATTACCAGGACATGTGGGAATGGTGCAACGGCAGTGCTATGGTGATCAGGTGTGTGTGTGTGTGGGGGGGGGGCATCTTGTTTGAGGACCTGCTAAAATCCCCCTCTGCGTCTCTTGTGCTTGCTTCTGAGCGATGGTGGCGATAACTCCGTTTGTCCGGCCCTGGACGAGTCGTGTGGATAATGAATAACAGCCTCTAACACCCTTGAGCCCCCCCATGTGTTGTGTGTGTGTGTGTGTGTGTGCATGCGCATGGCATTTGAGAAAGATGTTTACCTCACCCACGGTTTACCTGATGTTTTGCATAGCCACCCACCTCCCTGTTGTTGCCTCTGAATAAGTTTTTCCTGGCAGTGTTTTTTTTGTAGATTTGGTGCCAATCTGTTCTTTGTTTAGGCCCAAATACTTAGCTATAGGAGCAGCCCAGTGATACATGGGCACACCTGTCCAGCGACCGCTCTATCAATACTTAAAATGTGGGGGGAAAGCACGACTGATGCATTGCGTGCTCATTAGATTATTTTCACTTTAAGAGGATTAATTGGGAGGAAAAACAGAACAAATCATTGAGCTCCATTACCAGAAATTAGGTGTAGCGCTCCATGCCAAATTAGCATTACATAATATAGTAGTTGGGGGGGGGGGGGGTGTTGTTTTCATCACAGTTGGCTATTTACAGAAATGCACTAGCAGCAGATAACATCACTTCCCTTGACAAAGTAAGTTGGACAGAAAACAAGTGTTACAGTGTAGCATTGTGCTGTGTCCCGCTATATTGTTACAATAACATCTTCACCAAACGTGACCTTCGCAGTATCTCTCACACCACTTCTTACACTAGTCAAAGTGGACTGTAAACACCCAGTGGCTGAGATGCTCTATTTTCAAGTATTTTGACTGTTCCTGACCGGTGAGTCTGTGTGTAAGGAGCAAAGGTTTTCACCCCGTGCTAAAAGTACCAACAGACATCCAGAAACTACGATCAAAAGTCACAGAATGCAAGTTGAATTCAACGACACGCACACACACACACTGCACTTTCAGCTCTCGCACATTCTTTGAATCAGTGTTCGTGATTGGAAGCAGTTAGATCTCTGAGTGTAGATGCAAAATCTGCTACATCTTTGCCATTTGTTGTGACCAGAGAACACATATTCTGATTCTAGTATTGTTTTTGAACAGAAAGTATTAAGTGGAATTAGTATTAAATAGTCTTAAAGACTGTGTTGTAGACTTATTACTAGCTATGTAATGAACTTTATTCACAATATCAGTTTTTTTAGGGACACTCCTCAGTTTGCATTCAAGTTGGCTGCCCTCGCCACGTGCCCTGGTGCATCAGCTCCCATCCCCTCTTGCTAGCTATGTTCCTGACGTTGATATTTACTTCAGTGGGTTGTATCCTGGAACAGAATGAGACACGTGTTACACGTCTAAATTAGAGCTAATGTTGTCAGTCATCCAGCTTTGGGAACACTCTGGCCAAAAAGTTGGAGTTCCTGGGATTATAATGCCATCAAAGTGCTTATCTGTAGTGTTATTTTGGATGTTAGCAGCAGTTGTTATGCAATTCAATTTGACTTATGCTTTTCAGTTTTGTCCAAGTCGTTCAGATCTATTACTAGTCTTAAACCTGTTGAATAACTGAGTTGTATATATAGTTAATGTATAGCTTACACAGAGTGTAACACTGTCTCCAAGTTAAAATCAACTGACACTTCAAATAATTCACATGCTTGTAACAGCTTCTGTTTCAGGCTCATGTGCATG
Source organism: Nannoperca australis (assembly GCA_036023655.1). Taxonomy (NCBI): domain Eukaryota; kingdom Metazoa; phylum Chordata; class Actinopteri; order Centrarchiformes; family Percichthyidae; genus Nannoperca; species Nannoperca australis. Next base: position 1,001 of record JAVQJD010096911.1, on the reverse strand, counting down.
TGTTTACTCAAGTTAGTTGTATTTTGTTTCCTCCCACTAATAGACAAAACAAGACATGCTCACGCCATGTTGCCAACATAGTTCATAATATAGGCCCAGTGTGTAGTGACTGAGTGTGTCTGCGGCTGGCCCGGCACCAGAGGGAATTCGCCTTTAGCCTCTCATGGAAGTCATAAGCAACTGTTGTAGGGAGGGCTGCGGGGTCAAAGTTTCCCGTCAATCTGGCTCTGTCTACAGCGCACGCTCAGTTCAAAGTGCTTTGTATTGTAAGTCATTGTTAATTAATTTGATGCCGCTTGTGGAGCTGCATAGTCTTCTAAAGTCTGCGTGGCAGCATTGGATATAAACTTTCTGGCAAGGTGGTTTCTCTTTGCAGTTGACTATGAAAGAACTATGAAAGAAAACTGTTCACTAGTAAGAATGGTAAAGCTATTGCTTTAAATAATGAATTTGCTCAACATTTTCTTGGTAGGGCTCATGTTTTACCTAACTAAACCCGGGCCCTAGGTTAGGGGTTCCAGTCATATTCATGCGGGAGCTTTTTTAATTCAGGGAGACACGCCTCTGGAAACTCCTGACCCCTTCATTAATTGCTCTCCGTCTGCGATTGCAACAATTACTGTCATCCAGGGGCTCCTTGTTAAGCCGCAGGTTTACCGGTTAATGAGTGGGTCAGTGTGTGCCATTTGGGAACAAACCAAGTGGTCGAGTCAGAAACGGGAATTTAGCTGCCCTTCTGACTTTGAGCTATGCGCGATATTCCTGAAAGTGAAAGACATTCACTCGCTCACATGCGGGTGTTAAACCAGGCCTGTGAGAGAAGGATTGGCTCTACATTGCTGTATTGCGCAGGTTTTCTTCTCCACCATACTTGCACCTGGGGAACACAAGCCACTTGCCTAACTTGAATATGAGAGTGGGGGGGGGGGGGGGGGGGGGGGGGGGGGGGGGGGGGGGGGGGGGGGGGGGGGGGGGGGGGGGGGGGGGGGGGGGGGGGGGGG